>BLSH010068074.1:38599-66865 GCA_018402905.1 Glandirana rugosa
CAAGAGGGATGTATAACAAATGACGTCCCCGTCTAGTTTTCCATTTGTTGTAAAAAACAAAGCGTTCATGATTTACTAAAATTTAGTATCTAAGCTGGTCATTATCATCTTCACTTTGATCTCTACGAAGATAAAAATGTGAACAAGTAGGATGTCTGAGCCGTAAAAACTGTGAATTTTATAGGTAATTCTAAGACTTTCTTTCTGTTAAAGAACCCACCTAACTAGTGTAAGCCACGTTCAAACACAGATTCACTCCCGTGTGGAGATATGCACTAAACACCAGAGAGCTCATTCTCACCTAGAATTGACAGAGCTGAATTATTGTTGGACAAACCGAAGTCCCTGAAACATGATGCTAAATGGTCTTTTTTTACCGGGTATTCAATCCAACATAGACAGGTAAAAAATGTCATAAAAAAACATTGGAATGTCCTACGTAACGATCCTGTTCTTTGTCCACTCTTACTCGAGAGACCACAAATCACGTATAGAGGTGTGCCCTCACTTAGACACAAACTTGCACCGAATGTGATCAATCCACCCAAGAAATTGTCTTTCTTTCAGAATCTTAATGGATATTTTAAGTGTCAAAAATGCCGAGTCTGTAGGATGAACAAGTGTAAAAATAGAAGCATCTCTAGTTTCACTTCTACTATTACTGGTCGAATCTATGATTTAAAATCATTTAGTACTTGCGAAACAAAAAATGTTGTTTACCTTTTGATCTGCCCCTGCAGTAAACAATATGTAGGGAGAACCACTAGACCTTTTAATGTCAGAGTAAATGAACATGTAACGAATATACTAAAGGGTAAAACCAATCATAGTGTACCCAAACATTATTTAAAACACCATGATCGGAACCCTGAAGGGACTCTATTTCAGGTTATTGATAAATATGTTCCCCCTTGCAGGGGAGGCTGGATCAAAAGAGGTATCTCACAATTAGAAACTTTTTGGATTTATTCCCTTAAGAGCTATCATCCCTATGGAATGAATGTCGAATGGGACATCAATTCCTTTATCAGCAAAGCTTGACGTACCATTGTCCCTTTTATTCCTATCGGCCTTTTTAAGTTTAGTTTTATACATACATATTTTATACATATTAATTGTTACCGCATTTTTGTATATTCACATTGTCTGATCATACCACTCTCTTCTTTTTGTAAAATTTAATACATCCTCTCTATTTGGCCTTTCTTCAACATCGCCATATATCTCCATATTGTTTTTTTGGTATGTGGAGAACTTCTAATGTTTTGTTCTCCCTTTTCTCTTCCCCTTGCGTTTTTTGGGTTTTGCATATATATACATTTTTTATTTGCAAATATGTCTATGTTTTATTATTTTAATTGGATTATGTGCAACGCAGGTCTCCCTTACCTGAGATTTGGCGTCCATTAAACCTCTACAGATATTTATACACAATTATCACAAATTTTTTATATTTTTTACATTTTTTACTTTTTTTACATTGAATATCATCATTTTTTCTTCACATATAAACAAATGCACATATATAAACAAGTATATAAGTTTTTTTGTTCTTTCCTTCTTTATCTAACTTATATCCCTCTATTTATTCCACTTTTGTATTTTTATACGTTAATTCCCCCCCCCCCTCTGGTTTACCATGTATTTCTTTTATGGTGAACCCACACAAGGGCGCTTTGGTATTTTAATTTATATTTTCTATTTTATTTCATCTTTTTGTTCACTATTAGGTGACCATGTACCGCCGATTTAAAATATACAATCGTCATACAATTCCATTCAAATTGACGTTCTTTGCATACACTTCTTTCTGTCACAGGAAGTGATGTGTAGCGCCCATTTGCTTAGCGTTTGAAGTGCGGTCCTCACATGCTGTTCGTTTCATTCACTTCCCCTTCCGGGACATTCAAGTTGTATGCCCGAGTCACATATAACTTAGTTCATTATCACAATCTTTTCCTCTTTGGAGGGATCTTTCTTGTTTCACCATTACTTAATCATGTGAGGGTCACAATCACACCCTAGATTTATATGAAATTAAAGATCCTTTTTTTCCATTTTCTACTTTTTCTTCTCACATTTTTTTTCCGGGTCATCTCCATCAGGATACATCTAGTATATTAGATTGAGGCGTGGAGTGCACGCCATTGACGCCATTTTGAAGCCTAAGGCAGACTTCCGGTTTTTGCCCTCTAGGGGCTACTATTGTCAATTTTACACATATGTTATAAATAGGAGTATCAACAGGAGGGGGGAATACCCCAGATGACGGCTGTGTGAGTCGAAACGCGTCGGGTTCCTACTCCTCCTGTTACATTGTTTTTATACCTAGAGCTCTTTTTACACTTCTCAAATGTGAGTATTGATAATCCCCCCCTTTTTTTTGGAATAAAATTATTATGGAAGCGGTATCACACTATGTTGGCCTTTTTTCCCTCATGCCATATATGTTGAGTGTTGGATCAATCCTGTGGAGCACTTTTTGAAAAGCTTGGAGTCCTTGCTGCCCGGATATTTTCCGTTTTGCTGCCCATGATGACCTGCTGACACCATTACCTGCAAGAGTGGAATATGACCTATGCGCATTACCTATCTGAGTCTGGTAAGCTCACATCTTTCACTTAAAATGGATTGTTACTAGGACGTTTGCCAGGCGTTTTTTTTTACAAAAAAATTCCAATCTATCTCTAAAGTGAATGTCCTTCTTCTTCCTGTTTGGGTCTACCTTGAATATTTAAGAATATTCCCTGAAGTATAGGACTTGAGAGTTCATATTGGGTTTTAAAGAGACACTAAGATTGTGACACTATTTCTTTCAATACTATGATGTTTCATTTGTGCATAGCAATTTTTGCACAGGAGTTATTGAGAAGTGTAAGGAGTTGGAAAAAGCTAACCATGAGGCCTTTTATAGTGGAACCCTTGTATGCTATGGAGGAAAAACCATTGGTTGTTCACCTGTTTAACCCCTTCATGGACATTGCCTTGGTAGTGGCCGTTTTGAAGAGATACTGCTCTTCAGTTGACGGAGGCTTCAGACTGACTAATCGTCTGGGGATCTTTATGGGAGGAAGTGGTGGCAGGCAGAATCTTGAAAGTGAACTTTACCTAATTGGAAGAAACCTTCACGCTTTTTTTGTGTATGCCCCAGTACAGAAGGTTACTAGGCTGAATCTGCTGGAAATCCTGAGGCTCCACCTAGTCGGGAGAGAAAATATTATCGTTGCTGGCGATTTTAATCTGATCAGGGATGCTGGAGATAGGGTAGGTCAAGGGGAAAGCCCGACAGATGTTACCAGTAAAGCCTTTAATGCAATGTTGCAAGACTTTGATTTGAAGGATGGAGCCTTGTGTCACTATGGAAGAGGAAAGGCTCCAGCGACCTTTTTTTCAGAAAAGGGAAGTGTGAGATCCTGAATTGACTTTATTTTATGTTCCAGTAATTTAAAGGTTGCAGCCTGGAGACAGTGGGATCTTTCTTTCTCTGACCATCAGGCCTTGGTGGGTAAGTTTATTTTTGAGCAGGATGTGAAAATGGGAAGAGGAGTTTGGAAACTGAGTAACCTGCTGCTGGAAGATCAAGAAGTTTTTGACCAGTTTGTCCTGCAGTATAAAGTGTGGCTGGGAAGGAAGGGGGATTTTGAGTCTTTTTTCAGTTGGTGGGACTGGCTAAAGGAGCACATCAAGTTCTTTTTTATTCAGGCTGGGGTGAGGATGGCAAAAAAGGAGAGGCGGGAAGGGAGAGTCTTACTGAATAGGTTGAGACTTTTGCTGAAGTCAAGACAAGGGGGTTGGGAGCTGGAGGAGGAAATCAGGAGGGTGAGAGAGGAGATAAAGAAGGCTTGGGTAGCTAAGGGGAAGAAGCTAATTTTTCAAGCTAAAGTGAGAGACATGGAGGAAGGGGAGACATGCTCACAATTCTTCTTCAAGATGGTATTGAAGGGGCGTAATGTGATGAAACCAGTCCTGGTGCAGGGACAGGAGGTGAAAGGTGAGAAGATGGTTGAGGCAGTGAATGAGTTTTACACAGGCTTGTTTGCTGGTGGACGCGAAGCGAGTGCTGAGGAGATGCAGGAATACTGCGATAGAGTCTATGCTAGTTTGTCTGAGGAGGGTAGGGCTGGTCTGTGTGTGGCTGTTACGGAAGAGGAGGTGCGTCGAGTGATTGGAGGAATGAGTAAGTGTAAGACGCCTGGTAAGGATGGTTTGACTTTCACAAAAAAGGTGATAAGAGAGACATTAGGAATTGGCGACCAATTACACTTCTGAATGTTGACTACAAGATTGTGGCAAGGTTGGTGTCAGACTGAGTCAAATTTATGGTTGGTGAGGTGACAGGGGAGCAGCAGGTCTGTGCAGTTCCTGGTCGTCAGATCTTCGACAACTTACTGTTGCTGAGGGATGTCGTGCATTACGCGCAATCTTAACAACTTGCCGTGTCTGTTGGAATCCGTCGATCTTGAAAAAGCCTACGACAAAGTCTCCCACCAGTTTCTGTTCCAGATCCTGGAGGTCCTAGGGTTTCCGGACCAGATGTTGAAGGTTATGAGAGGGCTGTATAAGGACATCTCCAGTCAAGTCTTGGTCATGGAACCCTAGGGTGGAGTATCCCTATGATGTGTGGTGTTAGGCAGGGTTGTCCTCTGTCACCTCTGATGTTCATCTGCGTGATGGAGCCTCTACTGAGTGCAGTGATGAAGGACAAGGCGTTTAAGGGAGTGTTTGTGCCTGGAAGTGGTGGAAGGAGCATGAAAGTGTTGTGATATATGGATAATGTGGTGCTGGTGGCTGGTGGGATGGCTGATGTGTGGCGTGGAAGGTTGCAGGTGAGCTTGTTTTGTAGTGTGCAATACAAAGGAGGATAACACCGCGCTAGACTATGTAAAAGCACTAAGCAACCACAGCTGCAACCAAACAGTACTAACCATGTACTACAAACACACTATTTTACAAACAACAGGTTGTGCTAAAATGACGGTAGGTAGATACATACAGCATGCATCCCATAAATACATGTAAATCATACAGTCCACATAAACATAAATGGTGTAGATGAAAGTAGAGATGTAGATGTATCTTCACAGATATAGACCACTGTGTGATAGTTCAGATTCAGTAGTGATACCTCCACCTCACATCTAATAACTGCTTACCAGATGTAAGCGCATAAGCGCTTTGGCTGTACCCCAGCCCGGGTCCCCCCTGGGGATAAATACGACAATCTTGGGGTCCTGATGTAGCAGAGTTGGCTTGGGTGAACCACAGAGGTAGTGGAAAGGGCTAACCGGATCCGCCTCCCGGCATTGGTAGGATAGCAGTCCAATAAGGTTCTTTACACCCCCAGGTAAACTCACCACGGCACCCAAAGAAAGAGAAGGTACTGATAGTGTGATACCGTTTCAGTGGATTTAATAAAATAAAAGTATTGCACTTACATCAGATAAAAACAACAAGGGCGTCCAAGAACATTAAGCCGGCCGGCTGTAGACTTCAAACACTCAATGGCAGTGACGTCAGCGCGTCTTCCCCGACGTACGTTTCATCTACCGAGACATAGTCATGGGGCTCAAGCGCTGACGTCACTGCCATTGTACTGTGGTACGACCCGCAGGCATGGGTCGTACCACAGTACTTCTTGATACTGTCTAAAAACTAGGAGGGTTGGAGGTTGGGTGGACTTGGTATGGAAATTGGAGACAAGAAGAAGCTTAAAGCTTGGATTGTCGGGGAGATTCCTCCTAACGGGATACATTACCTAAGAGAAAAGGAGTGTGTGGAGGTGTGGAAAAGCATGAGCACAAAAGGTGTGACTAACCGTCAAAGAGACATTTCTTGGATGACCTTTATGAGATGCCTGATGACTATGCAGTTTTTGAATAGCATGGATCTAACAAGATCGGAAATATGTCCAAGGGAGGGGTGTGGTGTTTTTTGGAACTGCATTTGCAAAGTAAGTCATGAGAAAACTGAAGAGGTTCTTCCGGGTGGTGGTAGGAGTGGAGAGTGCAAGGGAGGAGATGGTGGTATTGGGGGTCTCTAGGTTGGATAAGAGTGCAGCTAGGAGGGCTTGGTGCTTTTCAGTTATTTTTAAGGAAGTAATTTGGAATGCCCGTAATTTATGGGTGGGGAGGAAAAGGTTTATGTCCGTTGAGGAGGGGGTGAAGTTATTTATAGCTAAGATACATATTGTTTATCTGTTTGATGTGAAGGGGATGGGAGAAGTGGAAGCGGGGAGGTATTGGAGGAGGGATAGCTGGAATGTTTTATGAATGTAACTTACTGTTATAGAAATGTACTGAGTGTATTTTTGTTGCTTTGGTGGTTGTATGATGTGTGAGGAGACAGTCACTAAGTACTGAGGGTATATGTGTGCTGTTGTCCGAATACTAATATGTGCCTTTTTTAATATTATGTTGTAATGCTTTGTTAGAATGACTGTTAATTATCTTTCTGTAATTTTGCAGCTAATAATGTCATGAGGGTGTTTAGTCATTTTATGAAATGTGTGTGCAGTTATGGACAGTGAAACTAAAACTGTCCACTGTAAGGTTTAGTCCAATTTTACATTGTAAGCTCCTATGAGCAGAACCCTTCGAACCTAATTGCTAACTGTTTTGCTAAATGTGTATATACTGTAAATACTTTAATGCCAGTAAATATGTACATACTTATGTTTCTGTTGGCAAAATAAAATTAAATTGATTTTTGCTTGTTCTCTTTTGTAACTTTTTAAATTAGTTTTGGGGGGTGGTGGTTTTGGGGAAGTGGATTACCTTCCTCAGGGCCGGTTCACACTGCTGCGGTGTCCGAGATCGGATGCGATCTGTGCTATGCAAATTCAGCCATACAGATGGCTGAATTCACATCGCATCCTGACCAAACTTGCACAGGACCCTTTTTTTGTTACGCAGCAGAATCAGATCACATGGGTGTTCACATCCATGCAATCCGATTCCTGTCCGAATTTGCAGTTTGCAGTGCGATCTGCAAACTGATTTGGGAGTGTCATTAGCTTTCTATTGACACACACAGCAGTTTGCATATGGCAGTGTGAAGTGTCTAAGTTGCGTGCGATGCGGGAACCCGCAGTGGATTTGCAGGGTTCCCGCACCGCACTAGGTTGAACCAGCACTGATAAGTCCTCTTCTTATTTATATATGCATAGTCCTTACGGATATACATCAGCAGGAAGTATAATGTGGCTGAAAACAGGAAATGCTGTGTGCACATGGGCTGCAAGCAATTGTGTGGTGACGCCAAATAAATCAATGAACCCCACCTACACCACATATAGCTCCCACATCCTCCCCTACATTGATCAAAAATGTAATTTCAACTTGCTTTCGGCTATAATGTATTGTCCCCCCAATCCATACCAAGCCCTTTGGCTCAGGGATGGATTTTAAGGGGAAGCCCACTCCAAATTGTATTACAAAATGGTGGGGGATCCCCCCAAACTCCAGACCCTTTCTGAGCATGCAGCCTGGAGGTCAGGGGGACAAGTGAGGGCCTGCCCCCCTCCTGGAACAAACCAGGCCACATGCCTTTAACATGAGGGGGTGTGTGCTTTGGGGTGGGGCTCTGTGCCCCCCCCCCACCCCAAAGCCTCTTGTACCTATGTTGATAGGGACAAGGGCCTCTTCCCGACAACCGTGGTGGTTGGGGAGCTGATTGAAATGTGGAAGCCCCCATTAACAAGGGGGGCACTAGATCCTGGCTCCCCATGTGATTGGGTATTGGGTACATCATACCCATTCACCTAAAAAGTGTAAAAATGTATTTAAAAATGGAGACATTTTTGGCCCCTTTCTTATATGTTAAAAAAGTGTCCATGGTCAATAGGGATGGTCCCCCGGTTCGAGTCAAAAGTATGTTTGAATCGAACATTGGGGGGTTGCCGAATCCTAAACATTATGGGGTGCTGGTGGGAAATTTGAATGGCCCATAATGCAGTGAAATTGTGGGGGAATGCCGCCCGCTGATTGGCCAAAGCATGCATGTGACCTGCGTGATTTGGCCAATCACAGCATGCTCTACTGTGAGAGCCATGATTGGCCAAAGGAAGGGTGCCTTTGGCCAATCATTGCTCAGCGGGTCTGAGTCCACGCCAACACTATATAAGGCCACTTACACAGCAGCCGAATATAGTGAAAACATTTGCGGAGATAGCAAAAGGTTAGGCAGTGGCATATATATGTACAGTATGGTATATATAATACACTGCATTCAGTGTATTTATTTTTTTCAGGTACTTATATAGCGCTGTCACTTTACATATATATTGTACATTCACATCAGTCCCTACCCTCAAGGAGCTTACAATCTATGGTCCCTAACTCATTCATACATATACTAGGGCCAATTTAAACAGGATCTAATTTACCTACCTGCATGTCTTTGGAGTGTGGGAGGAAACCGGAGTAATCCCACGCAGACACAGGGAGAGTATGCAAACTCCAGGCAGGTAGTGTTGTGGTTGGATTTGACCCAGTGACCCATTTGCTCCCAGGTGAAAGTGCTAACCACTACACCACTGTATAGAATATATACAGTGCATGCATGCTCGGATAAGGGTCTGGCATAGATTTTAAGAGGAACTCCACGCCAAAATCAAACAGAAATTTTGGGTAAGGGTCCCCCGCAAAGTCCGTACCAGGTCTGGTATGGATTTTAAGGGGAACCCCATGCCAAATTTTGGGGAAAATGGCGTTGGGGTCCCCCCACAATGCAAACTAGACCCCAAAGCACCCTCCCCATGTTGAGGGCATGTGGCCTGATAAGGTTCGGAGGCGGCGCACTCAATCGTCTCCACCCCCCCTGCCATGCCAGGGCTGCGTGCTCGGATAAGGGTCTGGTTAGGATTTTGGGAGGCCCCAACACCATTACTTATAAATTTGGCGCGGGGTTCCCCTTAAAATCCATACCAGACCCGAAGAGCCTGGTATGGACTCGGGGGACCCCCAACGCAATGCTTTTTCAGTGATCTTTATCTATATTGCAGGGAACCAGCAATACATTCCAGCCGCGACTGATTTTAAATGACAATTTTTCCTTTACAAATGTAATTTTGCGGTGGCACTGTTCTAAACATCACAGAGATCCATACTAAGGGGACTCCCCAAGCACGATATTTAAGCACTTGCCGCCCGCTCGCCGCAGCGTGATGGTGGCAAAGTGGTTCGTTATCGCAAACCGCCCTCACCTGACGGCAGCTGCGATAACTAGCATTGTGAGCGTGCGCGTGCTGACAGAGGCACGCTCGCGCGCTCACTGTGTTCTGGGGGGTCAGGGAGCGGGTAGGGCAGACTCGATAGCCGCGGGCTACCCGCGATGGCACCTCTGCAGTGAAAGAACGGAGGTGGGTGTATGTAAACACGGATCTCCGTTCGGACAGAGGGGGAAAGGCGGTGATCACAGGCTTCCTGTATATTGAAGCTGTGATCACTTCCCTCCCCCTGCCAGCCCAGCCCCCATACAGTTAGAACACCCCATAGGGAACACAGTTAACCCTCTCCAGGTTAACCCCTTCACTGCCAATGGCATTTCTAGAGTAATCAGTGCATTTTTATAGCACCGATCGCTGTATAAAAGCCAATGGTCCCAAAAAAGTGTCTAAATGGTCCGACATGTCCGCCGCAATATTGCAGTACCGCTAAAAATCGCAGATCGCCACCCTTACTAGTAAAAAATGTAAAAAAATAAAAAAAAATAATTTGCATCATCCCTAAACGCAGCAACTTTTGCGCAAACAAAACAATAAACGCCGATTGCGATTTTTTTTTTAACAAATATGGAGGAAGAATATAAATCGGCCAAAAACAAGTAAATAAAATGATTTTTATTTTTTTACTATTGGATTTGTGTTTTAGCAAAAAGGAAGAAAAACTGGTTATTTTGAAAAATTGTCGCTCTTTTTTTATTTATAGCGGCGATCAGAAATGACGGAGAGGAGATCAAATATCATCAAGAGAAAACTCTATTTGTGGGTAAAAAAGACGCAAATTTAGTTTGGGTACAACGTCGCACGACCACGCAATTGTCAGTTAAAGCGACGCAGTGCCTTCTGAAGTGGTTAAAGGAATATTTTTTTCCACTTTAACCATTATTAAAACCACTGCTCCTGAAAAAAAAAATGAGAAACTTTTTTTTCCTATTCACATGTCCCCTAGGGCTAAGGCTGTTAAAATTAGAGAGAGGGGGTGGTAATGTTTTTTTTTTATGGCAATGAACTTGCATACAAGCATTAAATGGAGGAATTTTGAAACCACAAGTTCCATCCCAGCTGACATCAAGTACTTAGAACATGTGATCTGAGAGGCATCTTCACAGGCAAATAGAGGTCGCATGTGTATAGATTTACAGCTTTTTCTCCACATCCCACCGAAGCTATAGCAGAATCAAACTCTTTCTTGTTGAGCACGGACTATTGATGAAAGCATCGTCCTCTACCATCAGTAATATAACTTGGTTAGACCATGCATCGGTCACGCTCACTCTACAAGGTGCACTGTCTTCCAACGCAACCTACATATGGAGACTGAATCCAAAAATTCTTCAAATCCCTGATTCCAAGAAAGAAATTGAAAAATATCTGCATGACTATTTCACAGATAATGTTCCCTCTGTTAAAGACCCCTTTGTGTTGTGGAATGCCCACAAGGCTTTCATCAGGGAATGTTTATCAAAGTAGGGGCTAAGGTGAAGAGGCAGCGAAAACAGTGTATTGATGACAAAAAACATCCAAACCCTAGATTCCCAAAACAAAACGAAACCTACTACCCCCCGCTTATCACAATTATTGTCACATACTAGACACAAACTTCGCTCCCTCCTGTTAGACAATTTTGAAAAAATGACCAAAAACTGCAAATGTCATACTATGTCAGCAGCGACAAAGCCAGAAAACTTCTAGCCCAGCACCTGAGAGGGGCAAGATATAAAACTAAAATCCCCTTTCTGTTCCACCCCAAAACAAATGACATGTTATACCATCCCCAAGTAATCGCGAACGCATTCAGCGATTATTACAGCTCTTTGTATAATTTACAATCAGATATTAACACCCCACAACCCACTCCTGATATCATTAATAATTTCCTCAGCCAATTGAAAATACCAAAACTCTCTTCTACGAACTTACAAGTATTGAATTCACTCTTCACAATTTCTGAAATATCTAAAGTCATAGTGTCAATGCTTAACAACAAATCTCCTGGGCCGGCGGCTTCACGGGGGAATATTATAAAACCTTCCACTACATCCTTACTTCTGACCTATTTCGTTATTAACCACTTGCCGACCTTGTAATGTAAATACACGGCTGCAAGGTTGATCAATTGTGGGAGGGCGTACTATAACGTCCTCTCAGAATCGCGCCCCCGCGCGTCCTCCTGGAGCATCCGTGACCGTCGGGTCAAATGACGGAGCAATCAGATGTAAACAATCCGGCGGATATACGGCTTGTCTCTCCCTTCTCCGCACCGAGCCTTGCAGTGAGAGGAGAGATGAGAAGCATTGGATGCATGGTTGAGTATGAAGCATGGCTGGATGAGTGAACACGGATGCATGGGTGAGCACGGATGGGTGAGCACAGGTGCATGGGTGACAGGTGAGGCTGGATGGGTGAGCATGGATGAGGCTGGGTGGATGAGGCTGGATGGGTGAGGCTGGATGGATGGATGGGGGGTGCAGATTGCCACATAGCAGTGCTGTGGGCACTTCAGATCCTGCCATGTGGCAATCTGCACCCCCCATCCATCCATCCAGCCTCACCCATCCAGCCTCATCCACCCAGCCTCATCCATGCTCACCCATCCAGCCTCACCTGTCAGCCATGCATCTGTGCTCACCCATCCGTGCTCACCCATGCATCCGTGTTCACTCATCCAGCCATGCTTCATACTCAACCATGCATCCGTGTTCACCCATCTAGCCATGCTCACCCATGCATCCTTGTTCACCCATCCAGCCATGCTCACCCATGTATCCGTGCTCACCCATCCAGCCATGCTCACCCATACAGCTGTGCTCACCCATGCATCTGTGCTCACCCATGCAGCTGTGCTCACCCATCCAGCCTCATCCGTGCACACACATGCATCCATGTACACCCATGCATCCATGTTCGCCCATGCATCCGTGCTCACCCATGCATCCGTGCCCACCCATGCATCCATGCGAAGCCATCCATCTGTGCTCACCCATGCATTCATGCTCACCCATCCATCTGTGCTCACCCATGCATTCATGCTCACCCATGCATCTATTCTCAGCCATGCATTCGTGCTCAGCCATGCATCTGTGCTCACCCAAGCATGCATGCTCACCCATGCATGCGTGCTCACCCATGGTCACCCAGTCATCCCCATCCACGGCTCATCCACCCCCATTCGTGGATTTATGCCTCATTCCTGCTCATCCATACCACATCAGTTCTCATCCGTGACACATCCATGGCACTACAGTGCCCATCTGTGCCACTACAGCTCCCAGCAGTGCCACTACAGTGCCTCACAATATTGTAATAGGTAGTCAAATTAGATTTGAAATGTATGCCCCTAGAACGCCTGATGGTGCACCCTGCATGTTGGGCCTCTGTATGTAGGCAGGCTGTGTAAAAGTGTCACATATGTGGTATCGCCATACTTGGAAGGAGTAGCAGAATATATTTTGGGGTGTAATTTTTGCTAGCTACATGCTGTGTGTTAGAAATATTGTATAAATTGACAACTTTGTGTAAAAAAATGCGTTTTCATCTTCTTTCCACATTTTCCAAAAACTTGGGGAAAAAATGACATGTTCAAAAGACTCATTATGCCTCCTAGAATATACGTTGGGGTGTTTACTTTCCAAAATTGGGTCAGGAAATTATATGTGTAATTTATGTCCCTAGAACGCCTGATGGTGCTCCCTGCATGTTGGGTCTCTGTATGTGGCCAGGCTGTGTAAAAGTTTCACACATGGGGTATCACCATACTCAGGAGGAGTAGTAGAATGTGTTTTGGGGTGTAATTTGTGGTATGCATATGCTGGTTGTGAGAAATAATCTGTTAATATGACAATTTTGTGAAAAAAAAAAACAGAAAAAAAAAATCTTCATTTGCAAAGAATTGTGAGAAAAAAATTACAACTTCAAAAAACTTGCCATGCCTCTTACTAAATACTTTGGGCTGTCTACTTTCCAAAAAGGGGTAATTTGGGGGGTATTTTTACTTTCCTGGCTTGTTAGGGTCTCAAGAAATGAGATAGGCCATTAGTACATCAGGTGTGATCAATTTTCAGTGATTGGCACCATAGATTGTAGACTCTATAACTTTCACAAAAACCAAATAATATACACTTATTTGGTTTATTTTTACCAAAGATATGTAGCAGTATAAACTTTGGCCAAATTTTATGAAGAAAAATTACTAACTTGCAAAACAGAAACAAAGAAAATCTGAAAATTTCCTATCAAATACTTACCATAATTTTCCTTTCCTGATGGACTCCATGGCAGCATACATATGGGTTAACCCCACCTCCTCTCCACTCCGATAGGACCCCACTCCCATAAATTTGGGCTCAGAGCCAGAGGCCGTGTTCCGTAACTAGCCTACTCCTGACACTGGGGTGGGAAATCCTGCTGCCATGGAGTCCATCAGGAAAGGAAAATTACGGTAAATATTTGATAGGAAATATTCCATTTTCCTGACAGACTCCATGGCAGCATATGTATGGGAATTAACTAGCCATACACCTCATGGGCGGGCAATGCTGAACCAAAGGATTAATTCGTACCGTCAACAGACAGGCCCTTCAAGCCACAATAAACAGAGGATAACGAAGCAGGCTCTGCATAATAATGAGCCATAAATGTATTGATTGAGGGCCGCCCTACGGACTACATTGGGAACCACATGCTGCGAAGCTGCCCGAGATGTAGACATACTCCTGGTTGAGCGAGTGGTCACCACCTCCAGAGAGCCAAGCCCTCAGCACTGAGCCTGTTGGATGGCCCGGGCAACCCATGCCACCATCATCCTAGATGAGGCACATTTCCCATGTTCTTTTCGGCAAAGAATGAACAAGCATTCTAAAGCCTGAAGGAAGCTATAGCTTGCAGATATAATAATATCTGAGGGATTCCTAGAACCAAAAAAAAAGCCATCTTATACATGGCAAGTATAAAACAAATGTGAGCTAAGTCACTCAGAGTAGCGCAAAAGTCAGATCACTTATTTGTAAAAGAAAGGGTATTGCTGAGAGCCAAACTCAGGATTCCACAACATGACCTCTCCCATGTCTAAAGGACGTATGTTAGTACTCTAAAGGTTAGCAGAACAATTCCTTGGTACCCATGAAATTATGTCATCTTGAGATTCGAGTCAAGCATAGGCAACAGCACTACTCACTCTGGAAAGAGTCTTAAGATAGGTTCTCCATGGCAATGCCTCAGTTTGAGGCTTTATATGCCGACGTGAAAGCAACGAGAAAGGTGAATTTGACAGAGGCCTTAATAGGGACAATCTTACAATACTGTGCTCCAATTACCGAGGGAGTCGAGAACAAGGGGGAGGTACCATTTGGGGAGCCTCTGCTTACTCCAAAGTCTGAGCCTAGGTCGTGACAGAATGTGAATGGGCTCTGGTTTCCGGTAGCTGATCCGCGCTAACACAGGGAGCCATGGCGAATACGGCATCTCTGCCTCTACCTCCACGACTCCTGTTTTGAATCTTCACAAAAACCAGAGGTTGACCGGAACAGGAAGAATCGCATAAGTCCCGCTGCATATCCAATAATCTGTCAGGCCCCTGTCCTGAAGCCTTGGAGATACCAGCCCTGTGTACATGTTAGCAGATATCATGATGTCATGCATTGGGAACTTTTTGAGTGATATACTTTACAGAATACTTTACTTTCATGGAGAAATAGCAGAACATGTCTTCTAGCATGGAGATAGGAACAGGAACTATACAAGCGCACACTTAGATACAGAAGGTACATCCTGTGATAATATTATAACACAGAATACACACTAATACTGCAGTGCCACCTACTGGTATAGACAGTTATAATGTATATATGTAGTTTACAGTACCAAGCAACTTTACTGTTGTACTTCCAACAGTATAAAACTTCTCCAACTTTTTGGTGCACAGAGAGACAAACAGATTGATTTTGGACTGGCCCCCAGGGGCCTGCCTGAAAACTACCACATGGAGAGACCATTTGTTGCGTTTCAGTTGGACTCTGGAAAGAAAGCCTGTTAGAATCATTCAGGATTCCGGGGACATACACCGATGAGATGACAGTTAGATTCTTCTGAGTCCATGGCATAACTGGCTTGTAGGGTGCAGAAGGCTGCCAGTAATTTCAGAATGTTTGCACACTCTTTTGAAACTGACAGCCCTACCTGTCCTGCATTATCCCTGATAGGCAGTAAGTCCCCCCGTTTCGTATCGCTGGTATCAAACGTGATTGTGAAGCAGGAGATGGGGCAATGGAATGGCCAATAAATACCTTTCTCAGTTGCAGCCACCTAGGCCTCTGTCGTGATTGAGGCCTTGTAGATGACCTGCATTCTACTTCCTGGCTCCCACTGCTGGGGAAACCCAACTCCAGAGTGTCCACTTGACCATTGGCTACATAGACACCATAGTCACGATAATTTTAGATACTGAAAGGTGTGCAGGTGGCAAGAAGACTGACCCAGATTCAGGTAATGATGCAAGTTAACATTTAGGTCTATGAAATAAGCCAGTCACTTGGCTGGATCCCAATCATAAACTTCTCCTTTTAGATGAGAAATGTTTTAGGTGTGTGAGGTCTATAACTGGCCTCTGCAAGTCGTTCATTATGACCATGAAGAGGGGCAAGTACATGCCCAGAAATCTTCCGCCTTCTGGGACTGGGACAGCAGCACTTTGCGATACCAGAGACCTTACATAATATAAGAGTATCTGCCTCTTTACCTTGGAGTAAGGTAAATCTGGGAAAATAAAACTGAGCCGAGAAGGAAATCCGAAGGCCCATGCATATCCTGAAACAACCGTTTTAAAGTTCCAACAGTCGAGACCCCAACTCGGCTTCTCGGAAACCCGAGGTCAGGTTCACTTAGCACACATTTGAGGGGACACCTGGCCTCTTCACCAGCTCTTCCCAAAATCCTGACCTGGTCTGTAAAGCGTGCGACCCCCGCACACTCTGAACATTGTCTTCTAGACCACGTATTCTTCCGGCCTAGCAGGTGCCGGTCCTGAGGCAAAACCCAACTGTGGCCCAGGTTATGTTGCTATTCAGCTTGTTGCAAATGATGAAGCTCCCTCAAAGGGATCTTCCACCATGCCTGCTAGAGGCAGGATCCGCAAGCCAAGGCCAGAGCCATGGCGTTTACTTAGCCATAGCTAGCCAGAACATTACTACAATGTGTATGATGTCAAATGAAGCCTCGTCATGGAACCTACCACCAGCTCTGGCTCCTGAACTACCAGGTTTCTGGTCGCTTCATCTGAAAGGTTTTGAATACTGCATCCACATTCTTCTTCCACATTTTCAGTGCTATAAACATGGCCACTAGAGCCCAGGCCGACTTTCAGGCCAATCACTTCATCTTCCAGGGAAGAGCGACCGGCTTGCTTGCCTTATCAAACTTCAACAACTAGAGAGGCAGCCTTTCGATGCTTCACATCCTTATCCTTGAATGGATAGAGCTTGGCCTGCTCAGAAAGGAGGTATATCTTGCGACCTTGCTCATCCAAAATGATGTCCCCTAGTTCCATTAGGAATGGGGAGAATAGAACACTCTCTCTGAGGCTATGTCTCCACTATTGCGACCCCAAAGTCGCATGATTCAGTGCGCGACTCTGGAGTGCAACTCTGATGCGACTAAGTGCAGCCCCCGATCCAACTTTACAGTCTCTGGGTCAGAGCTGCATCAAAGTCGCACCAATGTAGTGCAGGAACCTTTCCAGAGTTGCTGCAACTTTAAGTTGCATAAATTGGAATGCATGACAAGTCGCACTGGAGGAAAACGGAACCCAAGGTGTTTACAGAACTTCCTCTTGCTTTACAGGAGACTCTACAGGTTCTACCCATGCAAATGCTCTCTTCATAGCTTTGACCAAAAGGGCACCACAAGGGCAAAGTGACTCTCTCTGCCTCACTGTCTGAGGTTCTTATAGATGGATGGCATAGTTGGGATGGTTCCCGCTCTTCCTAGCTATCCTAGTGGGAGAAACACGCCGTAATGGCTAGTGGGCATTGCATGTAGCTTACAGCCTACTCTTAAAGGGGTTCTTGCACCCCATGCCTCACCAGAGACTTAATTTGATGTAAATCCTTTTCTCCAACCGCTCGGGCATAATATTGTTCACACAGAGACCTGCCCTCTAGGACCTGAATCCCGTATCCCCAGCAAGCTCCTTCCTTGGAGCGGCTGACATATCGGTGAGTGCGGTGCCTAGAGAAGGACTCAGAGCTTCTGCTATGAAGGCTGGATCTTGACAGTGACTTATGATGACTAAATCTGGATGAAGAAAGTTGATATTGTGACCTAAAGAGGTCTTACTGATCTCATGCCTTGTATTGTCAATCTGACCTTGAAGGACTCACAAAAAAAAGCACAAAATAGGGTAGAAAGGAAAGGACTAAGAACCCAAAAGTGTGCCCAGGCAAGCAAGGAAAGAAAAGGGTTAACACCCTCTCAAACTTGCTACACAAGGGCTGGCCACAGGGGAGAGCAGTAATACATCTGTAGCGTGAGCTGCACAGATAGCCAACCTGCACAGGTGATACAATCACACAAGGTTGTATTGCAGAGCATATACCTGTGATGATTGCACACAGCATTGGAAACTGCTGCAAGCTGTCCACAGAGAAAATCCCAATATCAACAGTACTGACCGTTGATTGAATTTCTCCCTTTGCAATGATGCCACTGCTGCCCACAGCACACATGCGCTGAGTCCCTGGGCAGGAGTAACCCAGGGACACTGGGCCTGAAGAGAGAGTGGTGGCTTGGAATGCAGGTGCGCTCCAGCCGCCACAGGCTGGAAGACATTAAAGCCAGGAAAAAACAAACAAACAGATAAACGCACAAACTGCTGCCATGGAGTATGCAATAAAAAGGTATACATTACCATGCACGGCATCCCCCACGATTACGCCTGGATACAGAAGATGCTGTTGCTGCATGGGCTCAGGGTGTTTATGGCCGCCTGCTCTTAGCTAGGCTATTAGGCCGTACTGCTGCTTTGCCTGCCAATGGCCAGGCTTGAGCTCTTCATGGCACCGCATCCATCACCCTTCTCCACCCCGCTCATGGCTGGGGGTTGCTGGAGATTACACATAGCACCGCATCCATCACCCCTCTTCACCCCACTCACCACTGAGGACTGCTGGGGATTTACATGGGACCGCATCTATCGCCCTTCTCCAACCCGCCAACGGCTGGGAATTGCTGGAGACTCCACACGTCTTCTGGGGCACAGCTTGCCGAACAACCAGGCCTCGATCGTGGATACTTTATCCAAGGTAAGACTTCAATCATTCTGGTCTTCAGGAGGAGGACAAAAAAGGAACAAGGCCTCTGGCTCTGAGCCCAAATTTATGGGAGTGGGGTCCTATAGGAGTGGAGAGGAGGCGGGGTTAACCCATATGTATGCTGCCATGGAGTCTGTCAGGAAAATGCATTTTTTTAACAAAGTTTTGGTTCTTTTTCCATTTATAGTGTAAAAAATAAACCTCAATGGGGATTAAATACCACTAAAAGAAAGCTCTATTTGTGTGAAAAAAAGGACAAACATTTCATATGGGTACAGTGTAGTATGACTGAGTAATTGTCATTCAAAATGTGAGAGCACTGAAAGTTAAGCTGAAAATTGGTCTGGTTAGGAAGGGGATTTAAGGGCCCAGTGGTCATGTGGTTAAACAACGACTTAAAAATTTACGCCAAAATCATTGCCCTCAGGCTAGTTGATATCCTCCCCCAAATTATCCATCCAGACCAATCTGGCTTTACTAAAAAACATCAAACAACAAATGCCACCCACAGAATTATCAATATTATACATATTGCTAACCAGGAAAAAAACGCATTCTCTGTTCCTAGCTTTGGACGCAGAGAAGGCGTTTGACCAAATACACTGGAAATATTTAGAACAAACACTATCAGCCTTTGGCTTCCAGGGCACTATTGCCACGGCAATCATGGCATTGTATATCACTCCATCCGCACTGGTGTTCTCCTCTGGAGAATTATCCAATCCGTTCCTAATAACAAATGGCACGCGGCAGGGGTGCCCCCTCTCGCCGCTTACCTTCATCTTATTTATGGAACCCCTGATATATATATATATATATAAAAATCCCACCCCAATATCTCTGGCTTCTGGGTCAATAATAGAATGCATACCATAAGCCTTTTTGCCGATGATGTAATATTAACAAACGTGGAGAAATCCCTGGCTTTGGTACAAGATGCATTGCTACTGTTTAATCAAGTGTTATACTATAAAGTAAATGATTCCAAATCAAATATACTAGATTTTGGCATCCCCATACCCATTAAGGAGAAACTGACCTCCTCCTTTCCCTATATGTGGAAACCATCAGGAATTAAATACTTAGGCGTAATTCTTACTCCTCTAACAAGGGATTTAGCAACAGCTAACTACTTCCCATTCCTTGACACCTTAAAGTAAAAACTTCAAAACCTAGCAAAAACCGAACTATCTTGGTCGGGAAGACTGGCATCGTTTAAGATGTTACTACTCCCTCAACCCCTCTACCTGTTTAGGACCTTGCCAATACTTGTCCCTAACACATTCTTCCTAAAAGCACAATCACTATTGAACTGCTCATTGCCTTGAGGGGGTACCTAACACCCCAGAGCATTGCTAAATTTGCACCTCACTCACCCAAGGAATGTTGGCGGAAGTGTGGAGGAGAGGGTTCGCTGATCCATTTACTTTGGGGGTGCCCGTCACTTTCCACATTTTGGACAAAAATTGCAGTCATAATTAACCAGGTTTCAATGATAAAAGTCCCTTTGACACCAGGACTGGCCCCATGCTCTTTGGAAATAGATTTAATTCCACATGAGACGAGGACTGTAGTGGTTCTTATACTACTTTCAGCCCGACTAACTCTGGTTAGACACTGGAAGCACTCTAACCCTCGACAGTGGCAGAAGTGATTCAAACTACTCAAACCCATGCCACTTATGAAGTGGCATTCGCCTCAGTCAATAATAACTACCAAAAAACCATGGAGAAACTGGTTTAACAAAATAAAACCTTTGTATAGGCTAATACACATTAAGCTCCTAAGATACCTCTGTATCTTACAAACAAACCAAGCTTGATCAGGACTGTGATCCACCTTTTACAGTTCTATTGTTTTGTTTGTTTAATTCATACTCTGTGCAGAATATTATATCTGAAAATGTCCAAATAATAAAAATGTATACTCTATACAAGTTAATGTCAACAGTATAGTAATACAAGCACTCCTTTTGAGTCTTGATAAGACCTAGTGAGTTTGGAGTTGGGGGTTGCCTTGGGGAGAGGGACAGGCGGGATCCTCGTTCTGGGAAATAGCTCGACCCCTTTGGGGTGCCTGGTGGGGAGATTGCCGGCCCTCCCGTCGGGGGATCCCCACTCTGAGATTGGGTTAATAGTGCCTTACGATGTTAAAATGTTCCAAACACATTAAACACTGCTGCTCTAACTACTATTTCACTGAGAGTATTATTGTTTTCATAACTTTTCTATTTCCTTTTTGTCTTCTGTGTTTTATATGAAAATTTAAATTAAAACCCTTGAAATTTAAATAGATATAGCAGGGGCATGCATGCGCTGCATGGCGAGGAATCTGATGCACGTGGCCGGCGGCCACGATGTCTGCCAACTACCCGCGATCGCGGGAAAGATAGGCAAAATGGGGATCTGTTAGTGTACACAAACGAATCCCTTTTCTGTCAGGGAAGTAAAGAGAGATCTGCTGTTCCCAGTAATCAGGAACAGCTTTCTCTCTCTAACCCCCAGTCAACAAACAACCCCCCCCCCAGTTAGAATCTTAAAACAAAAAGTGCAGCTCTGGGACAATATCAAAATGACATAATAGATCATATAAAAGTTCATAAATATTCATAAAAAGTTCATAAACAATGACACCCAGTGGCTATGTGCAAATTTTCATAAAGTGCTTCTGTGCAGTTCCACCACCTTAGGAGATGCTAGCAGCTCACCTTACAACTATGACCCTTATTACAGGGGTCATAGAGCGCTTGTTGTCTCACTTATAACCAGCAGGTATTAATGCCACAATAGATCACCTCCTATTCCCTTTGATAAGGTATTCAGTATTGTGGAATATAAAGCCCTCTTACTCTCGGTAGCATCGGTTTTGCATAGAAAAAAAAGGAAATATATAGTGCTCTCCGCTTTGGCAAACTAAAGTACTTTATTAAAAGTCAGGTACTCACATAAAAAGCACTGTAGCTCAGTGCCCAGCATAACAGCATATACACTCCACGTAGTATGACTTCTATGGAGACAGCGTTGGTCACGGGTGACGTCACTTCCTACTTCCGGACGCGTTGCGTTCCACACACCGGAACTTCATCAGCGGATGTGGAAGTGACGTTTCCACCCCGCAGCTATAGTGACCAACGTATCACATGTTCATTTCCAGCCTATCCTAACATAATAGTCCGATGTACCATCATGATTCACTCGGAATATGTCCCCAAAGGTTGCTTTCTCACCCATTGAACTGGAATATATGCTAGGAACTTCTTAAAACTTATATATAACAAATATAGATCAATCAAAGTCCTTTTTTAATCCTTTTATGATTGGATCTCCTTTTTTAAAAAGGAATCACCCACGACCATCGCTGTTCATCCATGGTAAATTCCCCCCACAGTTAGAAACACCTCCCAGGGAACACATTTAACCCTTTATTCACCCCCTAGTGTTAACCGCTTCCCTGCCAGTGACATTTATACAGTAATCAGTGGATTTTTATAGGTATGATTGCTGTATAAATGTCAATGGTCCCAAAAAGTGTCAAAAGTGTCCGATCTGTCCGCCGCAATGTCGCAGTCCCGCTAAAAATCGCTGATCGCTGCCATTACTAGTAAAATAAATAAATAAATAATAAAAATGCCATAAAAATGCCATAAATATATTCTCTATTTTGTAGACGCTATAATGCGCAAACCAATCAATATGTGCTTATTGGGATTTTTTTTTTACCAAAAATATCTAGAAGAATACATATTGGCCTAAAATGAGGAGGAAATTTGCTTTTTTTTATTTTTTTTTTTGGGATATTTATTATAGCAAAAAGTAAAAAAAAAAGCTTTTTTTAAAAAAAATTGTTGCTGTTTTCTTGTTTATAGCACAAAAAATAAAAACCTCAGAGGTGATGAAATACCACCAAAAGAAAGCTATATTTGCGGGATAAAAAGGACATCAATTATGTATGGGTACAGCGTTGCATGACCACGCAATTGTCAGTTAAAGCGTTGCAGTGCCGTATCGCAAAAAGTGCTCTGGTTAGGAATTGGGTAAATCCTTTTGGGGCTGAAGTGGTTAAATGAAACTCAAAAAACGTGCCACAAAAAGCTAAAAAAAAAAAAAACAATGCAGCAGCTGACACTGCACTACTCTTAGGTGTAAATGGAGCCTTAGACAGAAAATAGACTATAGTGTAGATGCTTGGGAATTATCATCAGGTAAACAAAAAGGGTTCCCAGATTACCAACATCAAAAAAGTAGTAGGATGTGCTAAATAATTTCACACAATAACAACATACACTGTACATCTCCATTGCAAATAACTAATATGGCTAAATTACAAAAAATGTTCTTTGTGTACTACTTTACCTTTGAATGTTCTGAACGGCCATCTAAAATGTTTTTACACAAGCCTTCTATATATACAGTAGATGAGCTACAATTATGAAATAGGCACATCTGCATGTAATTGGTCAAATTATATGTTATTATTTAATCTTATTTAACGAAGGGTGGCCAAGAAGTAACCTTAGTCTCATAGGACTATGCCTATTTCAGAAAACTATCACATTTAATAAAATTAAATTATATATTCAACAAATTATATTATTTATCCCTTTACGTGTATCTGACATTAATATGGAGATCATAAAACCATATTCTTAGTATAAGGTTTTTCATACTCATTTAATTACCTACCTCTGATTCCCTTCAACTTCCCTCTCCTCCCATGGCTCCTCTGCTAATCTTTTTCAGGTGTGATAATGCTCTTATTTTGCATTGTTGTCCAAAGATATCAGATGGTGGTCAGAAGATCTGGGCACAGTAAGTGCTTGTGTTGATGAGCAAATGCATTTTACATCATTCTGAGGCAGATCTGAGATCATTCAGAATGTATTGACTGATGCATTTGATCTGCAGGTGACCTCCTTCTGACTTCTGTCTAGTGGTTTTGCTAAAGACTTGCAACCAGTTCTGAAGCAAACAAAAGCCCACTGATACAGGCCCAATTCTATAGTAAGACTGTGAAATAAACATATTTGATCAATTTGGTATTGTGTACATATTTATTTACTGAGCAGGCACCCCAAATATCAGGTTAAATACTGTGAAACAGAAAGATCCATTGATCGGGTTACTGGATGTTATCTCAAAGATTATGCTCTAGCAGAGGATGGTTCAGTCTGTTGGGACATCCAAACATCCTTCCATTGTGTGGAAGTTGATTTGGGTGCCAGGCTTTCAATGGTCCCATTTTCCATTCTGTACGGATTTGTTACACTGGCAGACCAGCAGATGATGTACAGTTATGATCTTCACTGGTCAGCCACCTTATGTTTCCCAGGGACACCCAAATTCCTCAGAAGCGCTTGATCATATGGCTGTAAATCCTAAACTTTAACTCTCAGGTCAAAGTTCCTTTTGTTCAGTTGACCATGGACATCCAACGTATTTTGGCCTTTTCTGAGGATGTAAATGACATCTTGTCTAAAGAGGTGCCAAAAGCTAAGTCACTGGGCAGTGGGGCCTCTCTCCCAAACATAAGCAAGTATGGCAAATAACCAGTGACATTGTTCTCAGTACTGTTGTATGCATGCATGAATGAGGGGATGTGCCTGCGCCAGTTTTTTTTACCACTGTCCCCAGCATGTTGATAAGGGTGTGGTTGGATTTCTTAAAATGTTACCAGTAGGTGATAGGTTGTTGTTCTGGACCTCTGAACGCCCAAAAGATCTAGCAGTTGCCCGAAGAGCAGGCTGCCAAAGTCTCTGTCCTGAATAGTGAATTCATCAGAGCAGCCTGCATAAAAGAAGAATTTCTCCACCAAGACCTTGCTACTGTGGATGTTCATTGGTCTTTTGTAGAAAATCCTGGGAGTAAGGGGTGAAATGGTCTGTCCCCACTAGGAAATTTCTCTGTCCTCTCTAATTCGTTTCCAGGCAGGGGTGGGCTTGGCCAGGGGGCATGGTGACAATTGCCCCCCAGGCCGCCCTAACTTATATTCAAAATGGCCATTGCTGACAATTTCTTGTGGAGGAAGGAAGTTGGGGCCAGGGTCATGGCCACGGCAGCCACCAACTAACTGTGTTGCATTCAGGGAGATGTAGGGGCACCCAGACTGGCCCTACCAGGAGGCGGGACTTCATATGACAATGGCCATGCCAGGTAAGTGGGAGATCCCCGCTCTGTGTAATCCGGCAGCTCTCCTCTCGCTAATCCTCATGCACTGAACAGGCAGCATTGATGGGCACTGGTGAGGCTGCACTGATGGGCACTGATGAGGCTGCATTGGTGGTCACTGGTGAGGCTGCATTGATGGGCACTGATCAGGCTGCATTGATGGGCACTGGTGAGGCTGCATTAATGGGCACTGGTGAGGCTGCATTGATGGGCATTGGTGAAGCTGCATCGATGGGCGCTGGTGAGGCTGCATTGGATGGGCACTGGTAAAGCTGCATTGGATGGGCACTGGTGAGGCTGCATTGATGGGCACTGATCAGGCTGCATTGATGAGCACTGATGAGGCTGAGCTGATGGGCACTAACAAGGCTGATCTGATGGGCACTGGTGAGGCTGCATTGATGGGCACTGACCAGGCTGCATTGATGAGCACTGATGAGGCTGCACTCATGGGCACTGGTGACGCTGCATTGATGGGCACTAATGAGGCTGAGCTGATGGACACTGGTGAGGATGCATTGATCGGCACCAATCAGGCTGCACTAATAGGCACTGGTGAGGCTGCATTGATGGGCACTGATGAGGCTGAGCTGGTGGGCACTGGTGAGTCTGCATTGATGGGCAGTGATCAGGCTGCATTGATGGGCATTGGTGAGGCTGCATTGATTGCCACTGGTGAGGATACATTGGTGGGCACTAATCAGGCTGCATTGATAGACACTGATGAGGCTGCACTGATGCATTCTTTTTGTTAAATCTCCTTTGTTGCTATTAACATTAAATTATGCTACTACATGGTATCATATTTGTCTTGCTTCAGAACATCAATACCCGTAATAAAACGAGGTGGGCATGGATGGTGAGCTAATTCAGTGGTTCATTGGTCCACTTGACTGGACTTTACCCCCAGGCCTAAGGCTGCCAGCCCTCCCTGCAGGTGCTAACTGGAAGTAGGATTCTGAAGACACATATCAGTACCTGGGAACACATGGGGCAAACTTTCAAAATGCTGCACCATGCTGAGGGAGAGATGCCTTGCAGAGCCTCCAACAACTAGGTGCAGCCAATGAATATTGAATATTGATGAGGCTGAGCTGGTGGGAACTGGTGAGTTTGCATTGATGGGCACTGATCAGGCTGCATTGATGGGCATTGGTGAGGCTACATTGATGGCCACTGGTGAGGATACATTGACAGGCACTGATCAGGCTGCATTGATGGGCAGTGATCAGGCTGCACTGATGGGCACTAATGAGGCTGAGCTGATGGACACTGGTGAGGCTGCATCGAAGGGCACTAATCAGGCTGCATTAATGGGCACTGGTGATGCTGCACTGATGGGCACTGGTGATGCTGCATTGATGGGCAATGATCCGGCAGCATTGATGGGCACTAATGAGGCTGAGCTGATGGGCACAGATAAGATTGCATTGGTGGGCTCTGGTGAGACTGTATTGATGGGCACTGATCAGGCTGCATTGATGACACTGGTGAGGCTGCATTGATGGGAACTGATGAGGCTGAGCTGATGGGCACTGATGAGGTTGCATTGATGGGCATTGGTGAAGCTGCATTGATGGGCACTGATCAGGCGCATTGATGGGCACTGGTAAGGCTGCATTAATGGGCACTGGCGAGGCTGCATTGATGGACACTGGTGAGGCTGCATTGATGGACGCTGATCAGGCTGCATTGATGGGCAATGATGAGGCTGCACTGATGGGCACTGGTGATGCTGAATTGATAAGCACTGGTGAGGCTGCATTGATGGACACTGATCAGGCTGCATTGATGGACACTGGTGAGGCTGCATTAATGGGCATTGATGGGCACTGATGAGGCTGAGCTGAAGGGCACTGATGAGGCTGCATTGATGGGCACTGGTGAGGCTGCATTGCTGAGCACTGGTGATGCTGCAGTGATGCATCATTTTTGTTAAATTTCCTTTGTTGCTATTAACATTAAATTATGCTACCACATTGTATCATATTTGTCTTGCTTCAGAACATCAATACCCGTAATAAAACGAGGTAGGCATGGATGGTGAGCTAATTCAGTGGTTCATTGGTCCACTTGAATGGATTTTCCCCCCATTCTAAAGCCACACATCAGTACCTGGGAACACACGGGGCAAACTGTCAAAATGCTGCACCATGCTGAGGGAGAGATGCCTTGCAGAGCCTCCAACAACTAGGTGCAGCTAATGAATATTGCACAAGCCAAGAGGCAGGGTGTCATCTGCTGGTAGAGGAAACACTGCCAAATGAATCCAAAACAATACAGGTGTAGCCCTGCTACTGCTTGGATCCTGCAAATATGTCTATGTCTATGAAATTGCTGTTTTAATGTTTTACAGATTTTATAGACTGTGCACTTTGCAAGTGCAGTTGCTCCAGAGCTTAGTACAGGATGTGAAGCTTCACTTTGAAAAGAACGCCCAATCACATGCAAGGAAAAACAAGAACAACAGTATTTTGCTTGCGCATAATTGGATGATGGAAGTGAGCAGAGTTTCCCTTAGTTATAAGCTCTAGAGCAACTGTTGTTCCAAAGTGTGCAGTCTATTTGCCTTTAGTAAATCAACCCCATTGTATACTGGTAAATAAAAAAAGAAGAAAAATTGCCACTTACTTAAAGTCCATTTAAAACTAAGTGCCCTGTCCTGTTACCATGCTACTCTGTGTTTTGACTGCAGAGAAAACACTGTTGTCATATTGTTAAAGGAAGTTAAAAAAAAACAAAAAAACGGGTCTACTGGAATCATCATTAGGTAACAAAGCTTTATTATTGGTGAGTTTTAGAAAAACAAAAACTGCTATGTTAATGGAATTGACAAGTGACAACATATTTGCCATTTTTTATTTTGCTTATAGATCTACTTTATAGCGACCTTGCTAGTCTTTAAAAAAATCCTATCTCAGGTTACCTGCACTAGAAGAACTGTTTTACCAATCGTTCTGGTCTCCTACCTTCTCTCCATTCCAGCATTGCAGCCTGCATAAGACCCTTGAACATTTCCCATGTTCCAAGCCATGTGCTGTGGTTCCCTTCCTCTGACCACTATGTCACTACAGGGCACAGCAGTGATGTAGAGGTTGGAGATTGGAGCAAACATATCTTGGCTGGGGACACAGACACCCCATACTCTTGGAACTGTTGAATGGTGAAGAGTAGAGTTGAGCGAACACCTGGAAGTTCGGGTTCTGCTGGTCCGTCCGAACTTCGTGACAAAGTCCGGGTCCGGGTCCGGACGGAACCCGAACGATCGCACGGACAACGAACCCCATTGAAATCAATGGGGACCCGAACTTTTAGGCACAAAAATGGCTGTAGGAAAGTCCTGGAAAGCCCCAGAGGGCTGCAAAAGGAAGTAAAATGGGGGTAAGGGTAGGGCAAGTGCCCTACAAAAAAATGGGGACAGGGAAATAACTGTAAATATTTTTAAAAAAATAAAAACATAAAAAAAGCAAAAATGGAGGTGAATGTGGATCATCTTCAAACTGTGTCTGAAAAGTATTAATTAACGGTAGAAGCCATATAACTGTTCTAAAATCATCTTCAAACTAGGGCAAGTGCCCTA
>BLSH010068074.1:80218-96922 GCA_018402905.1 Glandirana rugosa
ATATGTCGAGTCGTAGTGTCCTGTTATACTGTGTCCTCTGATGCTGAGCTGTATACTGTGTCCTGTGATGCTGAGCTGTATACTGTGTCCTCTGATACAGAGCTGTATACTGTGTCCTGTGATGCTGAGCTGTATACTGTGTCCTGTGATGCTGAGCTGTGTACTGTGTCCTGTGATGCTGAGCTGTATACTGTGTCCTGTGATGCTGAGCTGTATACTGTGTCCTGTGATGCTGAGCTGTATACCCCTGACACAATATGTGGAATACAGGGGACGGAGTGGGTGGATTCTATAAGGGGCGGGGCTTATTAAAAGTAGGAGGGGTCAAAGGGAAGGGCGGGGCCTGGCGCCCCCCCATCCAAAAACTTCACCAGCCGCCACTGGCCACCAGCTACATATTATTATTGTTATTTCTATTATACAGGATTTATATAGCGCCAGCAGCTTACGCAGCACTTTACAAGAGGGTTAAAAAGGCCCTGCTCATATGATCTTACAATGTAATAGTTTGGGGCAAGTGGTACAAAAGGTTATAACTGTGGGGGATGAGCTGATGGAAGTGATAACAAATTACTTGGAGGCCTGACTGGCTTTTCTGAAGAGATGAGTTTTCAGGGTTTTGCCTAAAGGCAACCAGAGTAGGAGATAGCCGGGAAGATTGAGGTAGAGAGTTCCAGAGGATGGGATAGGCTCTCTTCTAATATAGTGGGAGAGACAAATGTGTGTATGGGGAAATTGAGGCATTTTGTTTCATTAAAACCATCTGGTTGAAAAAAAAATGCATAATGTATGGGCTGCCTAAAGTAGTTTAGGTTCCAGTAAACAGGTGTAATCTCCCATATCCTCATGCAGTAGATACACAGGGATTAATTTACTAAGGGAAAATAGGCTGTTCACTTTTCAGAGGAACAGCCTATTTGCTCCCCACAGCTTAATGGGCTGAATGAAGTGAAGCTGACTTTTATCATCCAATGACATGCAAACAAAAATGCTGTTTTTTTTATATATTTTTCTTGCATGTGATTGGGTATTCATTGCAATGTAAAACTTCCCCACATTCAGTAGGCTGGGGAAAATTTCCTTGCAAAGTACAACTTCTATTGCAAAGTGAACAGGCGATTTGCCTTTAGTACAGTGGTTCTCAACTCCTGTCCCCAGGATCCATCAACAGGCCAGATTTTAAGTATTACCTTGGGGAGATGCAGACTAGAATACTGCAATCTCTTAGCAGCAAATGATATCACCTGTGATGTATTTCAGTTATCCTGCAAACCTGGCCTGTTAGTGGGTCCCGAGGACAGGAGTTGAGAACCACTGCTTTAGTAAATCAAATCCGAGTCTTTGAAGAGTGGGGTGACTTAAGGTGTGATAATTGGGCATATTAGTACTGACATGAGTTCAAGAAATTCAGTCAAATTAAAGTTTGGGGGTGCAAAAAAATAAAATAAAATAAACATATATACTCACCTCTATGCTGCACCTCTAAAACTAAGAACTGAACGATCACGTGACCACTGATCACTCAGTTCTTGGTCTGCACGGAGTGGAGATAAGTGACTGTCAGTCACTGCTCTGCACTCTGCAGTGCTCACTGGAGTGCCAGGCAGGAGAGGAGGCAGGCGCAGATTGCTCCTGCTCTCAGCCACTTGCTGAGGGGTGGAGCCAGCTGTCAATCAGGCAGCTGGATGGATCCAAAATGGTTGGAATCTTTCTAGAGCCTGGAGCAGCTCTGCCTTGTTAGCTGACAGCCGGCTTTAGCCAACTGTCTGCTGATTCTGAGTCACAGGAGAGCCAAAGTAAGTGCACTCCTGCACGTAGAGACGTATGGCTAAAAAAAGCATACTTCTTTTTTTTAAAGGTTTTATAGTATTCATATTTTTTTTAGTTTATTAGTTATTATTAGCATCTGTGTTACTGTTCAAGGTAAAACATTTGCTTTAAGGACTCCCACACCCTTGAGCTTTAATTTTGCAACTCAAGGTACATTTGCACACGTGCAGAGGTGTGACATTGCTTTTAATTGTGCTAGTTCACATACAGTGGGGAAAATCATTATTTAATCCCCTGCAGGTTTTGTAAGTTTGCCCACTTACAAAGAAATGAAGGGTCTATAATTTTATATCATAGGTGTATTTCAAATGATAGAGACAGAATATCAATTGAGTTGCAGTTCAGTGAGTAAAATAAGTATTTGATCCCCAAGCAAAACATGACTTAGTACTTGGTGGAGAAACCCTTGTTGGCAAGCACAGGGGTAAGAAGTTTCTTGTAGTTGGTGACCAGGTTTGCACACATCTCAGGAGGGATTTTGGTCCACTCTTCTTTACAGATCTTTTTTAAATCCTTAAAGTGGTTGTCAAGGCTGTTAATAAAAAAAAAAACACCTGCAAGAGAAAGACATAATGAGCTAGTATGCAACGCATACTAGCTCATTATGAAATGCTTACCTTAGATCAACGCTGTTGTAGCGGTCCCCGAGCACTGATGTGACCGACATCATGTTGTGTCCATTGTCTTCCGGGATCCCGGGCTCTGACCCATCACAGCGCAGACTCCAGCACTTTGATTGGCAGGAGCTCCGCTGACATCACTGCCGTGCATGCGCACGGGAGCCGTCAATTACGGCACACTTCATGAAGGAAAGGCCCAGTCGAACTGTTTCTTCACTGCGCATGTGCCGATTACGTCGGCACATGCAGATACAGGGAATACTCCTAAACGGTGCAAGTTTAGGAGATATTCCCGGGACCTATAGGTAAGCCTTATTATAAGCTTCTGAACTGAGAGAGAGAGATCAAACCCGCTCCAGGTGTGTGATGGCAATTTACCTCCCAGATAGTCAGGTGCTGGTCTGGAGACCGCTATCCAAATCCATGTGAAATCCAAAAGAGGAAGACCGCACTCCGATATCCAAGAAAAAAGTAGTCATTTATTGTGAACCAACAAAAAGTGAATCCAGGCAGACAAAAAAAAAGGTGTGTACACAGCTTTTGTTTTGTCTGCCTGGATTTACTTTTTGTTGGTTCACAATAAATTACTACTTTTTTCTTGGATATCGGAGTGCGGTCTTCCTCTTTTGGATTTCACACTTATTATAAGCTTACCTGTAGTTTAAAGTGGTTGTCATGACTTGACAACCATTTTAAGGTTTCTTGGCTGTCACTTGGCAACTCAAAGTTCAGCTCCCTCCATACATTTTCTATAGGATTAAGGTCTGGAGACTAGCTAGGCCACTCCATGACCTTAATGTGCTTCTTCTTGAGCCACTCCTTTGTTGCCCTGGTGGTATGTTTTGGGTCATTGTCATGCTGAAAGACCCATCCACGACCCATCTTCAGTGTTCTGGCTGAGGAAAGAAGGTTCTCCTCCAAGATTTTACAATACATGGCCCCCGTCCATTGGCCCCTCAATGCGGCAAATTCAGCCTGTACCTTTAGCAGAGAAACAGCCCCAAAGCATAATGTTTCCACCTCCCTGCTTGACTGTAGGGATCGTGTTCTTAGGGTCATAGTCAGCATTTTTCTTCCTTCAGACACAGCAAGTCAAGTTAATGCCAAAGAACTCAAATTTGGTCTTATCTGACCACATTACTTTCTCCAAATCCTTCTCTGAATCATTTAGATGTACACGGGCAAGCTTCAGATGGGCTTGTACATGTGCCTTCTTGAGGAGGGGGACCTTGCGGGCGCTGCAAGATTTCAAACCATGGTGGCGTATTATGTTATCAATGGTTTGTTTGGTGACTGTGGTCCCAACTGCCTTGAGATCATTCACAAGCTCCTCCCATATAGTCCTGCTGATCCCTCACTTTTCTCATGATCATCCTTACCCCATGAGGCAAAACCTTGCATGGAGCTCCAGACCGAGGGCGATTGATGGTTACTTTTATTTCTTTCATTTGGGAATACTCGCTCCAACAGTTGTCTTATTCTCACCGAGCTTAATTTTGATGGTCTTGTAGCCCATTCCAGCCTTGTACAGATCTACAATCTTGTCCCTGATGTCCTTTGACAGCTCTTTGGTCTTGCCCATGAGGGTGAGGTTTGAATGGAAGAAAGAGATTCTGTGGACTGGACTTAAATACACATAACGAGTTGTCATTAGGAGCACCTTCTTAAATTGACAGGATTAATCTGTGTACCACATGAGCACATACTGTAGCCAGGCTGTGGGAGGCAGAATTATTGTTGGTTGGCAGGGGATCTAATACTTATTTTACTCACCGAACTGCAACTCAGTTTATAACATTTGTATCATGTGGTTTTTCTGGATTTTTGGTTGCTATTCTGTCTCTATCATTTAAAATACACCTATGATAACAATTATAGACCCGTCATTTCTTTGGAAGTGGGAAAACTTACAAAATATGCAAGGGATCAAATAATTATTTTTCCCACTGTATTTGCAGTGTTGATATGTATTGACCAATAAACGTTTTTTTTGTTCATCCAGTAGATTTGTCACTGGATGGAGACTACTGGATACATGGGTAAGTGCTTAGAACTGAAATTCCATGACAGTGTTTGCCATTTTACGTATTTCGGCATTTGCCTGCTTAATAGACGATAAACTTTTTTTAAAATCTTTCCTAATATTTGGTAATAGCAAACTAAGGTATACATGCAGCCCTGACAATAGTTTGCAACATAACACATATGTAATATTTCATTCTAACGTAGCAGATTATTTTAACAGTTTGGATTGCTGTGCATTAAATGTAATGGATTTTTGTAATTACTCACCTGCTTGTATGTGTAAATAAAAATCACAATTGCAAGTATACCATGTGAGTTTGTACTCAGATGCTCTGAAAGCAAACTTAAATGACAATATTCATAGCTTAGTCCAGCTGCTTCTGATTCCAGGAATTCTCCAAATAAAGCTTTCAGAACACCATGTGGTAAGTGATTCTGTACAGCAAATGACACGTGTGAGCTCAGAAATGCTTGGACATTGATAACCAATAGATCACTGCTTCCAAGTGTGAAATACAATGAGACCTTATAGAAACACCATGACCTGTAATTACATAAAGGAGCTAAACAAGGAATGTGTGATATTTTTCTATATTTGCTAGTTAATTCCTATTGTATCATTATTATAAAACATAAATATGTGTCTAATATAAAAACAAAACATATCTAAGTCCAATGGACTAATTACCCATTACAGGTAATTAATAACATAATATTTTAGTAATATAGGGGTCAGGTATACCCCAGAACCTATAAATACTTTAGCCTCAGCGCAGTTAAAATGTGATGCGTTATAGGTATAAGGTCCTTAAACCAACAAGAAGGTAACTCACTTAAAATGCCCAACATTAATGCAAAATTTAAAAGAAATACAAAAGTTTTAAAACCACTAAATAGCCACAGTTGGCTTCTAAATGATTGACATTCATTCGCATATATATACTGAGCAGTACCGTGAATGTATGTGAATGAATGTAAACCATTTAGAAGTCAACTGTGGCTTTTTTGTGGTTTTAAAACATTTATATTTCTTTAAAATTTCCATTATAGTTGTACATTTTAAGTGAATTATGTTCTTGTTGATTTGGTTGCCTTTAAAGTCCCATAGAGGTAGAAAAAAAACAGATATAGTCTAACCAGGGATGGTGACAACCTCTTTCCAAAGCAGAGTGGACAATATTAACAATAGGTATAAGGTTATTCTGCAGAGTGCACAACATAATTGTTCGGATAAATTGTTATCTAAATTGTTATGCCAGTACCCCAGCACACTATCAAGTATATTTCTTATTATCATGTGTGATACTGTCGTGGGGTACTGTATATGTATGGGTGGATATGGAAGCGTGACAACAGGATAATACAGTATACTAAGAAATAGCTCTATCTCTTAAAAAAGAAATTTCTGTTTAAAAAAAGAAATAGCATTGGCACGCTTTTATATACAGTATATAGAGAAATTTTATAAATGGCAAATGCTTGCACTTTTAATGCGGTATGCATATGCTTGAACTTTTTAAAAAATTCAAACAATAAATTGAGATGTAATTGGGCTTATGAAGTTGAAAAGGGGTATATATTTATTTGGGGTGTTGGTACACAACAGGTGTTTGAAACAGTATTGAAATAAAGTTTTTGCTTAAAGAAAGATAAAAACTATTTACAGTATCTCACTAAAGTGAGTACACCCCTCACATTTTTGTAAATATTTTATTATATCTTTTCATGTGGTAACATTGAAGAAATGACGCTTTGCTACAATGTAAAATAGTGGGTGTACAGCTTGTATAACAGTGTAAATTTGCTGTCCCCTCAAAATAACTGAACACAGTCATTAATGTCTAAATCGCTGGCAACAAAAGTGAGTACACCACTAAGTGAAAATGTCAAAATTGGGCCCAAATAGCCATTTTTCCTCCTCTGTGTCATGTTACTCATTAGGGTTACAAGGTCTCAGGTGTGAATGGGGAGCAGGTGTATTAACTTTGGTGTTATCGCTCTCACTCTCTTATACTGGCCACTGGAAGTTCAACATGGCACCTCATGGCAAAGAACTCTCTGAGGATCTGAAAAAAGAATTGATGCTCTACATAAAGATGGCCTAGGCTAAAGAAGATTGCCAAGACCCTGAAACTGAGCTGCAGCACAGTGACCAAGACCATACAGTGGTTTAATAGGACAGGTTCCACTCAGAACAGGCCTCGCCATGGTTGACCAAAGTAGTCGAGTGCATGTGCTCAGCATCATATCCAGAGGTTGTCTTTGGGAAATAGACGTATGAGTACTGCCAGCATTGCTGCAGAGGTTGAAGGGGGGGTCAGCCTGTCAGTGCTCAGACCATACGCCACACACTGCATCAAATTGGTCTGCATGGCTGTCATCCCAGATGGAAGTCTCTTCTAAAGATGATGCACAAGAAAGCCCGCAAACAGTTTGCTGAAGACAAGCAGACTAAGGACATGGATTACTAGAACTATGTCCTGTGGTCTGATGAGACTAAGATAAACTTATTTGGTTCAGTTGGTGTCAAGCGTGTGTGGTGGCAACCATGTGAGGAGTACAAAGAGACGTGTTTTTCCTACAGTCAAGCATGGTGGTGGGAGTGTCATGGTCTTGGGTTGCATGAGTGCTGCCGGCACTGGGGAGCTACCGTTCATTGAGGGAACCATAAATGCCAACATGTACTGTAACATACTGAAGCAGAGCATGATCCCCTCCCTTCGGAGACTGGGCCGCAGGGCAGTTTTCCAACATCATAACGACCCCAAAACACCTCCAAGATGACCACTGCCTTGTTAAAGAAGCTGAGGGTAAAGGTGATGGACTGGCCAAGCATGTCTCCAGACCTAAACTCTATTGAGCATCTGTGAGGCATCCTCAAATGGAAGGTGAAGGAGCGCAAGGTCTCTAACATCCACCCGCTCCATGATGTTGTCATGGAGGAGTGGAAGAGGACTCCAGTGGCAACCTGTGAAGCTCCACGTCCAAGAGGGTTAAGGCAGTACTAGAAAATAATGGTGGCCACACAAAATATTGACACTCTGTGCCCAATTTGGACATTTTCACGTAGGGGTGTACTCGCTTTCGTTGCCAGCGGTTTAGACATTAATCGCTGTGTGTTGAGTTATTTTGAGGGGGCAGCACATTTACACAGTTATACAAGCTGTACACTCACTACTTTACATTGTAGCAAAGTGTAATTTCTTCAGTGTTGTCATATGAAAAGATATAATAAAATATTTACAAAAATGTGAGGGGTGTACTCACTTTTGTGAGATCCTGTACTTTGATCTAGCTTCCGAACCTTCCGGGAAGCATGAGTGATATTATGGTGCCTCATCACAACCTCTTGGGGGAGCCTCAACCAAGCCTCTAGAAGCACCAGGAGGCAGGGCCAAAGTAAGTATTTTTTTCTTTTTTGGCAACAGTTTTCTTTTTAAATTGCTTTTAAAGGTCATTTTATTTTGGGAAAGTGGGGCTTTCATCCATTTTCATGGAAGATCCACTTTCAATGGTGACAAAAGTGGAATATGGCCAATGTGCACCAGCACAGAAGGTTAAAGTTTCCTTTGGAAGGGACATGTGACAGGATGATTTACCGACATGTGATTGTGGGAGAGAGGGGCAGAGCTTTGTCACCCTATAACACAAAATGCTCAAACAAGGACCCTTATATCAGTATCACCAGCTGGTATTTTCATGAAAGCCAGCAGCTAAAATAAAAATAGGCTTTCCAAGTGATATTATCATGTTCAAACTCATGTGAGATTTTAGAAGTTGTGTGCAGGTGGTCAAGAGCTGCCCTTGTTTGCAACATCTCACTACAGTCTTCGAAAGAAATATACATGTAAAAACACTGTGGACCCACAACACTGCACTTCCTCACCCCAGGTTGTACCACAACCCCCTGCCATATCCTCATATATTAAAAAGGGTAATTTCTTAGGTAATTGCATATATAAGAAATGTCTTGATTTAGTAAAATCTCTAGTGGGTGTTTGTTAGTCCTCATTGATCCAGCTTTAATTCATTTTATTAAAAGTCAACAGCTCATTAATCTCCGTTGCTGCACTTAAGGCCTTCTTTAACATTATACATGCTTCAGCCAGGCTAGTACCTCAAGTGGCTAATGGCACATCTCCAGCTAGTGGTACATCTGTGACATCCAGTATTCCATGGATATGATAACTTGTAACCTTTAAAGTTACAGCTTCAGCCTGTGTTTGTATGATAGATTTATGGGTGAAATGAAAAATGAAATAAAGCAAAGTTTAAAAAATAAAATATGTAATGAATGTTAACAAAAATGAATATACGTTTAAAAAAAATGTGATGGTAGGTAGAAATATGTTGATGACAAGGCAATTGTTAGTTTTTTTGCAAAAATACCATACAGCAGGGAGAGGGTCCTTTTAACATTATGTAGCTCTACAGAGGCTTCCCTTCCCTGCAAGCACCAGTCCATTCACACCAGCACCAATAACACAGTCTAAGGGATGTCTTTTTAAGATTTATTGCTAGAAGAAGCATTAGCAGATGAGGGGTTAGGGCATGGGATACATTTACTGCTTAGCAATTAGAGGACAGTCTTCTCCTTAAGCATTTGTGGGTGTTGGACAGTCTAATGACTCACAGCTCAGGACCATGAGGCAGGTTTCCGAGCAGTCCAAAGCCACACAGCGGTAGACCATGAGGCAAGTCTCTTTGGCATCTGTTTACCTTGCACCTATGCAGAACTACTGGTACACGTTGCAATCTCCAGAACACTACACAGTCACGGGGATCAATTTAGGGTCTTAACTAGAGTTGAGCGAACACCTGGATGTTCGGGTTCGGAGGGTCCGTACGAACTTTGGGAAAAAGTCCGGGTTTGGCACCGTACGTTGCCTGAACATTATCCTGGACCCCGAACCCCATTGTCAATGGGGACCCGAACTTTTAGGCACAAAAATGGCTGTAACAAAGTCCTAGCAAGTGCTAGAGGGCTGCAAAAGGAAGTAAAATGGGGTTAAGTGTAGGGCAAGTGCCCTACGAAAAAATGGGGATAGGGAAAATAAATTAAAGTCAAATAAACTAGGAGATGATTTTTGAACAATAATGTGTCACTTACAGCTGCAGCTAGAACCTCTACCTTTAGAACTAGGAGATGATTTTTGAACAATAATCTGTCCCTCTAAGCAGAAGCCTCTACCTAGTGCAGTCAGATCGCTCAAAGCAGCAGTATGTGAAATCTCAAATTACTCCCACAATCTGATCGTTGTGTACGATCCCACAATCAGATCGTTGTGTACGATCATAATGATCGTTGTGTTAGGCAGGGTTTGATCTGCAATGTGTCACTCAAAGCAGCAGTATGTGAAATCTCAAATTACTCCAACAATCTGATCGTTGTGCAGGATCGTAGCGATCGTTGTGTTATGCAGAGTTTGATCTGCAATCTGTCACTCAAAGCAGCAGTATGTGAAATCTCAAATTTCTGCAATCTGTCCCTCAGAGCAACAGCAGTAGTAATCTCAGGATGCAGGATCAGATGTTAAAATGTCTGCAATCTCTCCCTCCCAAAAACGCCAGCAGCTTCCTCTCCCTACACTAACCCAAGAGCATGTGACATGCAGCACTGTGACTCCAGCTTATAAAGAGGCTGGGTCACATGATGCAATGGCCAATCACAGCCATGCCATTAGTAGGCATGGCTGTGATGGCTTCTAAGGGCAAACCAGTGAAACGTTTGTTGATTGGCTGCCCTTCAGCTATTCAACATGTGTGATCAACTACCAAAACCCAGAACCCGAACCCGAACGTTCGGGTCCGGGTCCCGGACACCCGAAAGTTCGGTACGGACCCGAACGTTACAGTCCAGGTTCGCTCAACACTAGTCTTAACTCAAAATTGGGGAGTAGGGCTGTAGATTGCAAATGCCCCAGGGACCACACACCTAGACTTAACCCTTTAGCTTCCTAATATTATTAACCCACTGTGCACTAATGTGTTTAATATGGCTATGTACCTTGCCATTTCATAGGGTATCATGATGTTTTTTCAAATATATAGTTCCACATACATAGATATTTATGATAACCTTGTACTATGAGGAGGATTGTCCTTTGGCAACGCATAGGTGATAATGACCGGTTGTAGGAGGACCACCAAATCTGTTTTGTACTTTGTATACAAACCATGAGGTATGTGATAACTGTCGATTACTGAATACATTTATTGCTTAAATAAGAGACTGCAACTAATATGTATTATTCCATATTTTAGTGTTCTTGTTAAAACTTTTTCCTGAAAATGAAAGTTATTTCCTGCGAAAGCAAACTGCGTTGAAACTACAGCAACTCACTGTGCTCTACTACAGTGGAGCCAACAAGAATCTATTGAAAGGAGTAGCAGATGGTTTTGGCATTTTTTTGTTTGTAATCTGTGTATGTCTTTTATGTGTTTTTTTATTTGTATATATGTGAATATTTTTATCATGTAACAATAAACTATTTTTGATATATTTTTTACTAACGTTGGGGTACCGTTAAAGTCCTTTATAATTAGCTTGTTAGGGCCCACTATTTTGTGTATTACTGGTTAAGGATGAGGTACCAGATACATGTTGTCCATTATTTGAGGGTCTTTTTTGAGGCCCTCCTTCCATTACTCTATATATAAACTGTATGCAGCTGAGACTATATACAGCATGCAGCACTGTGCTCCAGGTGCGTGCCGAGACCTTCCTGTCTCATACCTGGAACACAATAGAGTCTGTCTGAGCGGTGCTAAGCTATTCATAGAAAGTGATGTATTCTGTGACGTCACAACCTCTGACTCAGCCAATCAGAGGTAGCTTTGTATTCATTGATAGAATACATTGCTTTCTATGAATGGCTGAGCACCTCTCAGGCAGACTATTGTGTTCTGGGTATGAGACAGGAAGGTCTCGGCTCACACCTGGAACACAGTGCTGTATGCTGTATGCAACCTCAGCTACATACAGTTTATACAGTACAACCAGCGGCCTCACATGTTAGTGAGGGACATGTATGTAAAATGTAACAAAAGCTGGAGTTCAGCTTTAATCTGAGAACAGTGTAAAAAAGCAAAAGTGCCAGCCACATAACCACTATGTTGATCTTTTTCTGTTACATGTATATAATACCTTTTGCTGTCTCTGAACAAGAGCATATTCCAGCAATGGCTGTTGGCTATAAAATTTGTTTTATATCGTTACTCAGTACAACAGTTAAAAAAGAAAGAAACAAAAAAAAAAAAAAAAAAGAAACCAAATAACAAATGTGATGTATTTTATTAATATACCTATTCAATGCACAATATATTAATTACAAATAATAATAAACATGTTTTATAGACTTACTTTTTGTAAGCAATATCTAATGCTTTATATTTGGTTGTATAGATACATTGATATCCAGGTCTTGCAAAGAGTGAAAATATTTCCTTGGTTTTATAGATGTCTTTATTTCTGGATAAAATAGACTTTGATTGGTATTTTGTCGCTGCGAAGGAAAGTATTACATACACCGATAGCAGTGTATAGCAAACCCACAGTCCATAGAACTTGTTAACTGGGCCATTGCAGTAAGATAATGTCATGTCGTTTCACGCATACAATCAAGGAGTACAACCAGGTGATGAGAGCAACAAACAGGTCGCTACAAGACAAACAGTAGGATGTTGCAGTGTTAGACTCAGTATTCTGAGCTCATTGGTAGTAACAGTGTAAGGCTCTGTGCACACTGGACCTTAAAAAAAGTTCTAAAAACGTCAGTAGCTTTGTAGTGCGTTTTTCAGCTTTTATCAGCACTTTTTTTTTAGCGTTTTTGAGTGTTTTGTGCATCAGCGTTTTTGAACATCTGCGTTTTTGGGCTTCATCATTTTTGAGCTTTTATGAGCGTTTTTGATCTTGAACGTGATTTTAGGGCATTTAGACAACAGCCTATCAATGCTACTGCTGATAAAGGACAATAAACGTCCCTGTGTGCATGGAAACATAGGATAACTTAGAGGGGCATTAATGGACTGTTAAAAAATGCCTAAACACCCAAAAACAATAGTTTATCAGCTTCAGTGTGCATGGAGCCTAAGACTATAACAGGTAGCCTATATTACATGAGCACAAATATCTTACATTTTGCAAGTACTGGCATTATTTTGCACCATAGCTTCATGCACCTTTTCACCTAAATACATAATTCTTCCGGCATTTACAGACTGTGTTCATGTGACTGTGTTGGAGAATGGAAGGGTCTAACTGCATGTCAATCAAGCAATTTCAAAAAAGTCAGCTGGCGCTGTTAGCAATAGTATTAGCTTCTTCCCATGTCTGTTACTGGTAGACTTACTTATGCAACTAGTCACAAGACTGAAAAAAATATCTCTTTATTGTTACCATGGTAACAGTAATCGATTTGTAGACGACATATTGCAAACTCCTCATTTTCTTTTCCTGTAAACTGACTTGTTACCTTCCTTAAATTTGCCTAAGGTTTACTGCACAAATGGCAAACTGCAAATCTAATTATAGCAAAGGCAAAAGTTGCCTCTCATTTTGAAGGAATTGAGCAAGTACATTGCAATACTCATGCTCTTAGTAACCCCAAAACAGTAGCAATAAGGATCTGCAAAAAAATGAAACGAAATCCTTGTCATGTATATAAATAACCTTTGGATGATAGTTATTTTCAACAAAACTGGAATGTCCTTGTTATAGCACATTGTATTTACTAGTGTATTTATGTGCTTGACCCATAGTACTAATGAAAAATATTACTTAATAGGGAGATGACCTCAAACTAGCAGGAGATAAATGCACAATAGAAAGTATTATTTGACAGAAAGAGTAGTAGATACTTGGAGCACACTTCCAGCAGACATAAAGGGGCCAATTTAATAAAGACAAATACACCTTCTCATGCAAAGTGAGCTGTCTAATTTGCAAATGCGTTTGCCCCAGAGCATAGTGAATGAAGTGAAGCTCTGCTGACTTCCATCATCCAATCACATGCAAGCAAAAATGCTGTTTTATTGTTTTCCTGTTATATGATTGGGCATTCCTTGCAAAGCTCCTTGGAAAATTACTTTGCAAAGTGCAACTTCCCCTGCAAAGTGTACAGCCTATTTCTCTTCAGTAAATCAACTCCAAAGAGTCAATTACATTGCTTGGTATAGACATAGATCTATCTGCAAACAAAAATAACACAAAAGGCAACCTGGTGAACCCTTTGGTCTTTTTGTGCCATCAGTCTTCTCTGTGTATTTGAGATTTCTAGCTTAAAGAGGATCTACTTTGCTGGAAACTTTACTTAATACACCGCAAACAGGCATATACACATCCCACTAAAATGCAGTGATGTGAATGCAGTCTAAAATTACCCCAACATTTCATATTCCTGGTATATATCTGTTGTATTATGTACTTGTGTTAAAAAATATCCTGTTGTCTTTTTATTTCTTCCTTTGTGTGAAATACCTGGTGATCCTGCCAGTATCCCTGCTTTCCTATTTCAAACAGATCACACTAGGCATGACAGCACACCCTTCTCATCGTGGTCAGTTTTTTGGCTGTCCTGGAAGAACAGCTTGTCTGTCCTCCAATGGTCAGACTTGCGCTGACAAACGCCACCCCCCCCCCAGCCTTTCACTGGGAAGATCAGTGTTCTCCTGTTCTTTCTCTATTGCTACCCCTCTAAGCCCCTTATGCAATCAAGAACTGAGATTATGTGATCACTTGTAAGAGAAAAAAAGGTATATATACTGTTTTTCTACAGTATATATACATACATGTTTTGCCCTTCATCGCAATTTTAAACTGAATAGATTGTTTTGCAAGGTAAGGGCTCACATATACTTGAACTAAGCAATTATGTAGTATTCTCATTTTGTCCAGCTTTGGGTGCAATAGTGCTGGGACCCTGCAGAGCCTACACTGAAACGTAGCGGCTCTCAGACGATGGTGCCAAAACGGATCCACATAAGGATGTGTGCAGTCACCTTATTGTGTCAGTTTTTGCTGCATGTATTAGTTTTTTAAGGTGATTACCCTATAAAGAATCATGCTATATATATATATATATATATATATATATATATATATATATATAAAAAGACCTTTACAATTAAATTCCTAAACACCTGCTCTCAGATGATAATGGCCATCTTTTTTGTGTATACTACAATAATATACCGAAAGCATGAAACATCCAATTTGATTCTAGTATGTGCAGCATATCACCTATAGTTCTTTATCTTTCAGGGTTGGGGATAAGTGTTGTGCATACAGACATAACACTGCCTTACCCTCAGTTGAGTTAGTAAGTTGTCTGCAGAGTAGACTCAAAAGAATAATCATCTGCAGAGTGCCAAGGGTGACCTTCACTTCAGCATGACACAGAGGTGTCTAAAATGTTGCTCACTTATTTATTTTAAATAGCTGGGTCATGTCACCCCTGTAATTAAATGGGAAGCTACAGGTGTTTATGATAAGCAATATAATTATTACTTTAGCCTCCCTGGCGTGCCGGCAAATGTATGGTATTGGAAATAACAGTTATTTATGTCAGCAGTTTATTCTACAGGGAACCCAGAGAGGTCAGTGAATTACCTGTGGGCACTGTGGACCAATTTAATATTGATATGTTATACTCAGCAAAATGTGTTCCTTTAAGCAGTAAAATTCCCTGTTCAGGTGAAGAATTAGAAGTAATTACTAGTATAAGAACAGCTGCAGATCTCTCTGTGTACATATCTGTGTGTGTACATATATATAGATCTATATATATCTATATATATCTATATATATATATATATATAGATATATAGATATATATAGATAGATATATAGATAGATATATCTATATATCTATATATATATATATATATATATATATATATAGATAGATATATATATGTAAAACACAAAGGCTGCACTAGCAATATGACAAAAATAAATCAGTTTGTGATGGATCTTAAAAATCAACAAATAAGGTGTGTCATCCTCCTCCTATTCTCCTGGATAGCAAACACCCGAGTGTCGTACACAGCAAACGTGGTCTACCACCAGTAAGGTAATGTGCTTACCAGACTTTAGATAAAAAATCGCCTGATGACATATATGATAAGACCCTTCTCCTGATAGTCTTCTGACTGACCATCAACCACCGTGGATATGGCTCCAACACCGTTCCTCCCTTGCTGTTGTGGAGCGATCTCCAAGTGTCTCAATGTATCTCAAAGAGAGAAGGGAGCCACATAGCCAAGTACCGTTTGATAATTTATTAATATCAATATAAGAACAACTCACATGAATAAGATGAAATCGTGCAGATAAAAGCCGGCATATATTTTGAAAAGGTGACGTCAGCGCGCCCTCCCGACGTACGTTTCGTCCTACACAGGCGTCGTCATGGGGATAGGGCGCACACGCTGACCGTCACCACTTAAATAGACTCCCCTCACTCCATCCGAAGTGAGGGCAAAAGACGCAATCCGCCATCTTAAGTCAGGCGGAAGTGGGAAGTACTATATCTTCCGTCCATCTCGTATAAAAAATAGTGAAACTTTATTCTTGGCTAACCTGAAACTTCTCAATTTGAGATAGATAAAAAATAGAAAAATTAAAAATTGAATTAGAACTCCACCGAGCCCCAATTATTAAACCGAACTTAAAATCTAAAAATAAAATAACTAAATAAAGTTAACCCTTAAGTATTTAATATTGATATGTTATACTCAGCAAAATGTGTTCCTTTAAGCAGTTAAATTCCCTGTTCAGGTGAAGAAGTGAAGAATTAGAAGTAATTACTAGTATAAGAACAGCTGCAGATCTCTCTGTGTACATATCTGTGTGTGTGCATATATATATAGATCTATATCTATCTATCTATCTATCTATCTATCTATCTATCTATCTATCTATCTATCTATCTATCTATCTATAGATAGATAGGTAGATAGATACAGGGTGGGCCATTTATATGGCTACACCTTAATAAAATGGGAATGGCTGGTGATATTAACTTCCTGTTTGTGGCACATATTAGTATATGTGGGGGGGGAAACTTTTCAAGATGGGTGGTGACCATGGCGGCCATTTTGAAGTCGGCCATTTTGAATCCAACTTTTGTTTTTTCAATAGTAAGAAATGTGAAATTCCCAATAAGTTTGATGTGTCACATGACCCTCTTCCAATTGAAAAAACAAAAGTTGGATTAAAAATGTCCGA
>BLSH010068074.1:114560-125638 GCA_018402905.1 Glandirana rugosa
GAAGAAATGGTAACAGTGACCGTGAAATACCTTTGATAAAATAAATAATATCTTCTAAATACGTAATAAATACTTAACAACTAACAAGTGAATGTGGTAAAACTAATGAAATTAACAAAAACAAAAAAAATTTGTGTCATCGTGAAATGATTCTTATATAAGGGTAACGACAAAAGACAATAATATAGTCGAGAACTGGAGTTTATATAACAATGGATGTCACCCCTAACTTTCAAACCCGTGGGGTCCATTTTTAAACATAATTACACGTATTTCTTCGGTTCTTTTCGAAATAAAATCTAACTTTTGTTGACATATTATAAGATTGTCTAATCTGTAATTTGATGCCTTTTGGAGATTTTTCCATCTTTTCTTGGCTTCTTTATGCACATTAATACAAATTTTTACCTGGGGTGCCCAAACTTTCAATCCCCACTGTAGGTAACAATATATTTGAGGTCAAGAGCTGATATAATAACAGAAAACAGCAATGGGAATATATTCTTAGTAAAGTGCTACTGTGTTTAAAAAAAACAAAAACAATTAAAGTAATCAAAATGGTGTAAGTGAACAATCAACAATTCATAAATAATGCATAAATCTTCTATAATAAATAAAATAGTTTCCATAAAGTGCCAGTGACAATGGTAAAGAAGAACTTGCTTGTGCTAAATTGTGCAGACCACAAAACTTGGAATGAATAAAAGTCCACTTCCAAAGGGGCTAGCAAATATGTAGCAAAAAAAAAAATATTTAAATAAACAAATTAGATAAAGAATGTGAATAAATGTGAAAGTCCACTTGAAAAAAAGTATAGGAGGGTGAGTCTTCTTTGTAATGTGAAGATCCTTCCCAATTATGTAAATTGATAGATAGGTCACAACCTGCACCCTCCACCTGGTAAAGTGAAGGCTCACCTCTATAAGCGACGCTACTGGGTCTAGCTACACATGAGTTATAAATATTCCTCCACTTTCAGATACGTGCGTCTCCTTTAAGGTTGGTTCACTCTAAGCCTGACCGCACAGGGTCCAGCCACACATACAAACCAAATATATTTCCACTCTCAGTTAGGTAGTCTCCTTGAAGGCCGGATCACTAGAAACAATCTCCCATGGTTCCCAGAAGACATGTAAGAGAAAGGCTTCGATAGTGCAGTATGTCCAGCAATATTCAAAGTAAAACCATACTACCTCACTTAAAATCTACTTACATTTTATTAAAAATTTAACAGCATAAAAACATGGGTGAACAGTCAACTTCTCACGAGTATATTAAGAGTACCACCACCAGGCTTCACCTCTACATGTTACGCCATGTTACATTTTGACAATTTAGTGTAAATGGGTAGGGGTACGATGTACCCCATACTCATTCACATAGGGGGGGCCAGGGCTTCCAGATTCCGATGAGCCCCCTGCCCGCAGACCCTGACAACCACAGCCCAGGGTTGCCAGGCAGAGCCCCCCCTGCCCCAAAGCACCCAACCCCCCCATGTTGACGGCATGTGGCCTGGTACGGGTCAGGAGTGGGGGTTGCTCGCTCGTCCCCTCCCTTTCCTAACCTCCAGGCTTCATGCTTGGATAAGGGCCTGGTATGGACATGGGGAGGACCCCATGCATTTTTTTGGCCTTTTTTTTTACATTCAGCTGTCAGCTGCCACATGAGCATGGTTGTTACCATAATATTAATTCCTCAAATGCAATACATTATTGTATAGAAAGAAAATAATCCAACATTAGTAATTGTATTTCCTAGGTATGAGTGTGCCCTGGTCTGTGGTGTAGTGGTACTATTACATTCAAAACTTGATGTACTGGGTTCAAATCCCACCAAGGGTATCACCTCTTAAAAACCAGCATTGCAGTCAGCAGGCATAATTATCCAAAGCACATAATTTTGGTTGATTTCAGAATCTTAACTCTTCAAATGTATGCAATGGTATGTAATTATTCAGTATTATGATGTGGAATTCCAAAATCCAGCTAATAAAAAATTCAGGCAAAAAATGGCGTGGGTTTGCCCCTCCATGTTGAGGGCATGTGGCCTGGTGCGGTTCAGGAGAGGGGGCGCTCACTTGTCCCCCCTATCCTGTCCTGCCAGGCTGCATGCTCGGATAAGGGTCTGGTATGGATTTTGGGGGACCCCCCACGCCATTTAAAAAAAAAATTGGCGTGGGGGGTTCCCCTCCGAATCCATACTAGACCCAAGGGTCTGGTGGATTTGGGGGGGACCCCACATCAATTTTTAAAAAAATTTTGGCGCTGGTTCCTCTTAAACTCCAGACCCGACCTAAAGGGCCTGGTATGGGCGCCGTTTTTTGTCTGGATTTTTGATTAGCTGGATTTTGTAATTCCACACCATAATGTTGAATAATTACATACCATTGCATACCTTTGAAGAGTTAAAGTTTTGTACTCAACCAAAATGATGTAAATTGTATAATTATGCCTGCTGACTACAATGGTAGTTTTTAGGAGATGATACCATCAGTGGGATTTGAACTCCGGGCGGCAAGGTTTGAACGAAGGACATCATATCACTACGCCACAGACCAAGGCACACTCATACCTAGAAAATACAATTACTAATGTTGTATTCTTTTCATTCTATGCAAAAATGTATTGCATTTGAGGAATTAATATTATGGTAATAACCATTCTCATGTGGCAGCTGACAGCTGAATTTAATTTTTTTTTTAAAAATGCCACAAAAAATGCTTCGGGTCTAGTATGGATTCGGAGGGGACCCCCACGCCAAAATGTAAAAAAAAAAATAGTCCCCCCAAAATCCATACCAGACCCTTATCTGAGCATGCAGCCTGGCCGGACAGGATAGGGGGGGCAAGAGAGCACCCCCCCTCCAGGCTACATGCCCTCAACATTGGGCGGTGGGTGCTTTGGGGCAGGGGGGCTCTGCTCCCCCACCCCAAAGCACCTTGTCCCCATGTTGGTGAAAAAATTCAGGCAAAAAATGGCGTGGGTTTGCCCCTCCATGTTGAGGGCATGTGGCCTGGTGCGGTTCAGGAGAGGGGGCGCTCACTTGTCCCCCCTATCCTGTCCTGCCAGGCTGCATGCTCGGATAAGGGTCTGGTATGGATTTTGGGGGACCCCCCACGCCATTTAAAAAAAAAATTGGCGTGGGGGGTTCCCCTCCGAATCCATACTAGACCCAAGGGTCTGGTGGATTTGGGGGGGACCCCACATCAATTTTTAAAAAAATTTTGGCGCTGGTTCCTCTTAAACTCCAGACCCGACCTAAAGGGCCTGGTATGGGCGCCGTTTTTTGTCTGGATTTTTGATTAGCTGGATTTTGTAATTCCACACCATAATGTTGAATAATTACATACCATTGCATACCTTTGAAGAGTTAAAGTTTTGTACTCAACCAAAATGATGTAAATTGTATAATTATGCCTGCTGACTACAATGGTAGTTTTTAGGAGATGATACCATCAGTGGGATTTGAACTCCGGGCGGCAAGGTTTGAACGAAGGACATCATATCACTACGCCACAGACCAAGGCACACTCATACCTAGAAAATACAATTACTAATGTTGTATTCTTTTCATTCTATGCAAAAATGTATTGCATTTGAGGAATTAATATTATGGTAATAACCATTCTCATGTGGCAGCTGACAGCTGAATTTAATTTTTTTTTTAAAAATGCCACAAAAAATGCTTCGGGTCTAGTATGGATTCGGAGGGGACCCCCACGCCAAAATGTAAAAAAAAAAATAGTCCCCCCAAAATCCATACCAGACCCTTATCTGAGCATGCAGCCTGGCCGGACAGGATAGGGGGGGCGAGAGAGCACCCCCCCTCCAGGCTACATGCCCTCAACATTGGGCGGTGGGTGCTTTGGGGCAGGGGGGCTCTGCTCCCCCACCCCAAAGCACCTTGTCCCCATGTTGGTGAGGACAAGGGCCTCTTCCTGACAACCCTGGCCGGTGGTTGTCGGGGTCTGCAGGTGGGGGGCTTATCTGGAAGCCCCCTTTAATCCATTCACCAAAAAAGCTGTGAAAAGTAAAAATAAGAGCCGTTTTTTCACAATTCCTTTATTGTAGAATAGCTCTCAGGTGTCTTCTTCCCAGTGTTTTCTCTCCCACCGACATTTTCTCCCGGTTCTATGTTCTTCCTCGCCGCCATCTTCTGTCGCCATCCTCTCGTGTCATTGTCACTCCCAGCGCCATCTTCTCCTGCTGCCGTCTTTTGTCGCTGCTTTTTTCCTTCGCTCTGTTCTTCCGTGCCGCCGCCTTCCTTCGTTGTGCTGTCATCCGCTGTCTGGCGTCTCTTAAATAGCCATGGGGCCATGGGCATCCAATGATGTCACCCACTCCCTTGTGATGTCTCAAGGCTACATAAGAGCTGTCAGACAGCAGGGACTTCACAACGGAGGAAGACAGCATCAGGAGAAGAGCGGCGGCAAGGAAGAATACATCGGCGGCGAGGAAGAAGACAGTGGAAGGAGAAGGGACGAGAGAGAAAGAGGCAGGAGAAGATGGCGGCAACAGAAGATGGCAGTGAGGAACAACAGAGAACCGGGGGAAGATGGCGGCGGGAGAGAAGACACCGGTAAGAAGACACCTGAGGGCTATTTAATAATAAAAGTAAACTAAAAAGTGTAGCGCTAAAGAAAACACCGCATATAATGCAATGTCATAATCACAATGGTGAATCTAAATAAAAATAATAATAAATAAAGTCCCAGCATAAGCATATAATAATTATTTTCAATCTGGTCAAGACACCCGATATGGTGATCGTGAATCTTCAACAATAGTGGAAAACCGCATCATATGCTGTGCACTCCCACCAAGTGAGTAAAAGGTACTCTTACCAACGATAAGAGGAAAATGCGCATAACGTTGATCTTAAAACGACATCCTCTAGACCTCGCCGTTTGGTTCCGATCCCACCGTCTGTCGGGAACTCCTGAGGGTCCTCAGCCGGATATCAGACTCAGGTACAACCGAGCAACAATATGTTATGTGGTTCCAATCCAACCGTCTATCAGGAACTTTTGAGGGTCCACAGCTAGATCCCAGACTCCGGTACCACCGTACAGCAATATGCCTCAATAAAAAAGGGGGTCTGTACTGCTCATTCACAGCTTACTTGCACCACCTGCACCACTCTTCCACAGTTCACCTGCACTCCTGAATCCTTTGTCCACATCTCACCTGATTCACCTGACCCAAATCAGGTGAGATGTGGACAAAAGGATTCAGGAGTGCAGGTGACCCTAAAGCACCCTCCATGCTGAGGGCATGTGGCCTGGTATGGTTCAGGAGGGGGGCCTGAAGGGCCTGATATGGATTCTGGGGAGGGACCCCCACATCATTTTTTTTTACATTTTGGTTCCCCTTAAAATCCAGACCAGACCTGAAGGGCCTGGTATGGACTTGGGGGGGGGGGACCCTATGCAATTTTTTACTGTGATTTTTTTATCTATATTGCCGGGAACTGGCAATACATTACAGCCGCGATCAAGTTTAAATGACTTTTTTTGCTCCAGCACTGTTCTAAACATCTCACAGATGCGCCACTTGCAGACTAAGGGGACCCCACAGGCACGATAGTTAAAGGAATTTTTCATTTTTTAATTGTTTCACTTTAATCATTTTTAAAATCACTGCTCCTTTAAAAATGATCGTTTGAAAAGCTTTTTTTTTCTATTGAGACGTGTCCTCTAGGGCAGTATCCAGTACCCCATACACTTTTTATGGCAATGATCTTGCATACAAGCTTTAAATGGAGGAATTTGGAATTTGCAGGTTCGAGACCGATTGACGGCCACTGTTCCTGCATATGTGAGCTGACAGGCATCTTCCCCGGCAATAGCGTTTGGTTCTGTTTGCATGTGCACCCAGTTTCCTAGAGTTGAAGTCTTAATTGGGCGCTATTTTCCTGCACTGCAGGAGCACATTTTGGCACTATAGTAGACTACCCCCAGTATCTCACAAAAGTGAGCACACCTGTAAGCAACCATCCCGGGCCATTGGTTCATCTATGCGTGGGCGCACGTAGCCGGTAATGGCACCAATATTGGCCATTTAAGCTGACAGCACCAGGAAGCAAGGGCTGTCCGTTCTACAGCGTTCCAGTGATCTGTGACCCCAGTGATTACTCTGAGAGACCCTCCTGTATCTGTGACCCCGGCTTTACTTGGACTTTGTTGCCTTCTACCTGCCCTGACCTACGCCTGTCTATGACTACTCTTTTGCCTGATCCTTCTGTACCTTTGCTGCCCGCACATTGTCGACCTTGCTTGCACCCGACCACCCATCTGCCTACCCATCTGTATCGAATAGCCGGCCTGTTACCGACCCGGACTGTACCACCATTCTTCTGCTTAGCACGAGCTCCACTGGACCTTCACATACCACCAATTGACCCAGTCCAACCCTCGTGCCCCCTTGTGCTCCTGAACTCCCTGTCTGCACTACCAGGGGTTCTCGAAACAGGGGCGCAAGAGAGGCGATCCCCTGCATAAGTCAGACTCGTCCACCAGGTACGTGACAACACCCCTCACATTTTTGTAAATAGTTTATTATATCTTTTCATGTGACAACAGTGAAGAAATGACACTTTGCTACAATGTAAAGTAGTGATTGTCCAGCTTGTATAACAGTGTAAATTTGCTGTCCCCTCAAAATAACTCAACACACAGCCATTAATGTCTAAACCGCTGGCAACAAAAGTGGGTACACCCCTACGTGAAAATGTCCACATTGGGCCCAAAGTATCAATATTTTGTGTGGCCACCATTATTTTCCAGCACGGCCTTAACCCTCTTGGGCATGGAGTTCACCAGAGCTTCACAGGTTGCCACTGGAGTCCTCTTCCACTCCTCCATGACAACATGAGAGCTGGTGGATGTTAGAGACTTTGCGCTCCTTCACCTTCAGTTTGAGGATGCCCCACAGATGCTCAGTAGGGTTTAGGTCTTTATCTTGGTCTCATCAGACTACAGGACATGGTTCCAGTAATCCACATCCTTAGTTTGCTTGTCTTCAGCAAACTGTTTGTGGGCTTTATTGTGCATCATCTTTAGAAGAGGCTTACTTCTGGGAAGACAGCGATGCAGGCCAATTTGATGCAGTGTGCAGCGTATGGTCTGAGCACTGACAAGCTGACCCCCCATCCCTTCAACCTCTGCAAAGACAACCTCTGGATATGATGCTGAGCATGTGCACTTAACTTCTTTGGTCGACCATGGCGAGGTCTGTTCTGAGTGAAACGTGTCCTGTTAAACCGCTGTATGGTCTTTGGCACCGTGCTACAGCTCAGTTTCAGGGACTTGGCAATCTTCTTATAGCCTATGCTATCTTTATGAAGAGCAACAAATCTTTTCTTTGTCTTGAGTTCTTTGCCATGAGGTGCCATGTTTATTTTATTTATTTATTTCAGGTACTTATATATCGCTGTCAATTTATGCAACGCTTTACATATATATTGTACATTCACATCAGTCCCTACCCTCAAGGAGCTTACAATCTAAGGTCCCTAACTCACATTCATACATATACTAGGGCCATTTTAGACAGGATCTAATTTACCTACCAGCATGTCTTTGGAGTGTGGGAGGAAACCGGAGTATCCGGAAGAAACCCTCGCAGGCACAGGGAGAACATGCAATCTCCAGGCAGGTAGTGTCGTGGTTGGGATTCAAACTAGCGACCCTTTTGCTGCCAGGCAAAGTGCTATCCACTACACCACTGTGCCGCCCATGTTGTACTTCCAGTGACAGTATGAGAGAGTGAGAGTGATAACACCAAATGAACACACCTGCTCCCCATTCACCCCTGAAACCTTGTAACACTCCTTGTATCTGGAGATACATTTGGTCCATGAAAGTGAAGTAGTTTCTCGTGAGAATGAAATTCAAAAGCTCCAGAACAAAGCAGTCCTATTTTTTACTGTCTGGCTTTCTCATGTCAGGATTTAGCCATAAATTAAAAAGTTTTTTTGACTCTCTAATTATCATTATACTGACTAACTGTCATTTGTTATTGCTTATTTCACATTATCAATATGTTTGTGTGTTATGCATGACTGTTTCCCCCCCTTCCCCTCTATAGATTTGGGTCCCTCGGCCCTCTCATCCGACATCCTTTGACGTATTTTGCTCTTTTTTCCACTAGAGGTCTCATTCTAGTGGTTATGCATCTGTTTTCTCAAATGCAATATACCTTTCTACCACCGGGGGGCTTTTCTGTCCATAGACAGTATGCCTTTCCCTTATCCAACATGGTTGCCAGCAGGATCTGTCCCTACCCCTTGCCAATAGATGGGTGTGCTGCTCGGTGTTAGAGAGATTGCTTTAGTTATGTGGCCCCATGTGAGGTCTCTGTGTGGGCGTGGTCGTGCATAACATTTCGTGCAGACACCTGTAGTTAAATAGAGGGCGTGCATGGACAGATACAGTTTACATGCGGTAAGGCTCTTCAATTGTATGCATAGTCTTTACCCTCATTTGAACACATTTGCTTTGGAGATTCTGATTTCTGATGGAACCCTGTTTTGCAGGTACTTGTATTTCCCTTCCACATAAGGCTCTTATAATGCCTGGATCCTGTCAACCTATTACCATAGATTGGCCGCTAATGTTTTTCTACTCCTTTGTATCCATTCCTATTGAGGTAATGAAGTTTATGTTTCTCCCAATCAAATGTAGCACCTAGGGAACACTTATTTCTGTTTTCCCTCGTGCCCCTATAGGTCCTATGTAAACCTTCCCGTATATATATATATTTCTTTTAGAAATTGTGGTGAGAGCACTTATGTCTAAACCATTCCCCGCTGTGCGGGCAACGCCACACATCTTTTTCCATCTAAGATCACACGCCCTTGACGGTTGGTAAGATAATGGAGCTGGATAGTATAGCAGCAAGATAACTGTAGCTGGATGGTATAACAAGATACCTGAAGCCAGGAATCTGCTAATAGTAGCCAACCAAATACACCCCTGAGAGATTGATGAAATTGATGTATGTGAAAAAACACGCTGCAAGAGGGCAGATCAGGGTGGTAGGCTTAAACAGTAAGACTCCGACAGTCCAACAGCGGACTGTGACAGACACCTAAGTGTGAGCAGCACATCCCGCTATGGAGCTGGCTGGTCCCTGTGGGCAGGATCACACCAGACTTATACATCCATATCTGGCCCAAAACACCCCAGTTCTAGATTTGGTGCAAACCCACACTTGCTTGATTTATAATGTTATTTCTTGGAGTTCCATTATGTGATACCAATCAAAAATGTAATCACTGGTGAAAAGGAAACGTTAACACCACAACATACAAACCTCTAGCCTGGTAGCAGGATTAGGACTCAAACCAAGAACCTCAGTGCTGCTAGGCAGAAATGCTAACCAGTTAGCCACTGTGTTGCACATAGAGACTGCCATCATAAAGTGCACCTGTCATCCATCACCCATCAGTGACCGTGGCCTGTCATCCGTGACCCATTAGTGACCGCGGCCTGTCATCCGTCACCCATCAGTGATCATCGCCAGACACCCGTCACCCATCAGTGACCATTGCCAGACACCCGTCATCCATCAGTCACCACCGCCAGACACCCGTCACCCATCAGTGACCACCGCCAGACACCCGTCACCCATCAGTGACCACCGCCAGACACACGTCACCCATCAGTGACCACCGCCAGACACCCATCAGTGAACGTCACCTGCCACCGATCACACAGCCCATCAGTGAACGTCACCTGCCACAGATCATACAGCCCATCAGTGAACGTCATCTGCCACCGATCACACAGCCCATCAGTGAACGTCACCTGCCACCCATCACACAGCCCATCAGTGAACGTCACCTGCCACCCATCACACAGCCATGTCCAAAAGAGTGTATACTAGTGAGGAGGCATTCCATATCCTCTCCATGACTGATGAGAGTAGCAAGGAGCTCTCATCAGAATCCAATGCCAATTCTGATTCAGAATCAAATTCTGCATTCGAACCAATTGACAGCAGCCAATCAAAAAATGAATCAGAGGAAGAATGGGTCCCTCCTAAACGGGCACGGCGTTCTGTAAACCAGGCAGCCGCCTGCAACCAGGATCACATTCCCAGGCCCAGTACCAGCGTTGCCGCCAGCGATAGGCCCCAAGAACAAATTCCCAGGCCCAGTACCAGCACTGCCACCAGAAATAGGCCCCAGGAACAAATGCCCAGTACCAGCGCTGCTGCATCATGCCCAAGTACCAGCACTGGAGTGTCACGTCCCCCAAGAGCCAGGGCTGCTACATACCTACCAGATGGTCTTGCCAACCAAACATGGCTGCCTTCCGGCTCGGGAGTAGCGAGTATTCCTCATTTCGCCGCACAGCCAGTAGTGCAGGCCAATACCCAAAATTTCATAGAAATTGACTGCTTTTTTTGCCCGACACTTTGCTGCAATTTATTGTGGCCCAGACCAATTTATACGCCCAGCAATATATTTTCAACAATCCCCAATCAACCCCAATCGGCAATATATTTCCAACAACCCCCATAAGGTGGTCCTGGTTCTGGTACAAGAAATTAGCAGTTTAACTCATCCATTTGGCCATTTATAACGTTTATATAATCTTCACCAAATCCACGAAAAGCCCCGCCCCCTTCCTAAAGATCATCAAAGAAGTTTTCACGTCCCTCATTTATCAACAACACCCCCCCCCCCCCCAGAAAACCTTCACTCTGATTCGGTTAGCCGACTTCATGAGCGCCACTTCCTGGACAACATTCCACCTTCTGAAACAGGCCAAAGACGCCAAAAAGATACTGCGTTTGCAGCAAAAAAGCATTTCGAAGAGATACCAGCTACCATTGTGCCCAGTGTCCCTCTGAACCTAGCCTTTGCATTGGTGAATGCTTCAGACTTTACCACACATCCCTAAAATATTAGCCCATATATTTCCCCATTTTCATCATCGGTGCTGACCATTTTCCATGCTTCCTCAAATAACCATGCCACTTCCTTCCACGGGAATTGACCCTGACGTTTTTCGACTATGCCCCTGCCTATGGTTTGGACTCCTTGCATGTGAACTGACCCTGGCCTGTTTT
>BLSH010068074.1:125648-139124 GCA_018402905.1 Glandirana rugosa
ATCATCAAAGAAGTTTTCACGTCCCTCATTTATCAACAACACCCCCCCCCCCAGAAAACCTTCACTCTGATTCGGTTAGCCGACTTCATGAGCGCCACTTCCTGGACAACATTCCACCTTCTGAAACAGGCCAAAGACGCCAAAAAGATACTGCGTTTGCAGCAAAAAAGCATTTCGAAGAGATACCAGCTACCATTGTGCCCAGTGTCCCTCTGAACCTAGCCTTTGCATTGGTGAATGCTTCAGACTTTACCACACATCCCTAAAATATTAGCCCATATATTTCCCCATTTTCATCATCGGTGCTGACCATTTTCCATGCTTCCTCAAATAACCATGCCACTTCCTTCCACGGGAATTGACCCTGACGTTTTTCGACTATGCCCCTGCCTATGGTTTGGACTCCTTGCATGTGAACTGACCCTGGCCTGTTTTAGCAACTATGCTTCTGCCCACCGTTTGGACTGCTTGCACGTGAACTGACCCTGGCCTGTTTTATCAACTAGGCTTCTGCCTACTGTTTGGACTGCTTGCACGTGAACTGACCCTGGCCAGTTTTATCAACTATGCTTTTGCCAACCGCTTGGACTGATCTGTTGCCCTGCTAATGTAGGGGCACCAGAATTGTTTTTCTGGATGGAGAAAACAAATTGTTTGTTTTCTCCCGGTTTCATAATTTCTGGATTAGGGTCTGGCTGTCTGGAGGCTTTAAAGAGATTTGGGTGAGAGAAGCATCTACCCATGTGCCCCTGTGCACAGCTTTTACCTGACTGAGGCCCTCAGCCTGCTGCCGACTTACTGCCATCATGTCTCTGCCTGCCGCATGAACTGACCACGCCTCTGCCTGCTACCTGGACTATGGAAGTGATTAACTGTAGCAAGAGGCAGTATGTTTATGAAGGGCTGGAGAGCGGTACAATGAGTGACTGCAGGTAACAGTGTACCAGGACCAATATTATGGCTGTGCTGGCTGTCTCTGCCTGGACAATTCCTATGAACAAATGCTTTTGCTGTGCTGACAATATCCTTGTACTGACTATAGACCAGGGTTTCTCAACCAGGGTTCCGTGGAACCCTAGGGTTCCTCCAGAGGTTGCTAGGGGTTCCTTGAGCAATGAGCAATTTCTACCTCTCAGATAAATTCCCAATGATACCATTGATCTTTTTAGCTCTCTGTAAGGGGGTAATTCTTCCCAATGACCACAAGTGTAAGGAGCATTCTTCCCATTGACCATCACACTAATGTATCATGAGTTGTAGATTTTTAATCTTTTAGAAGGGGTTCCCCGAGGCCAGAGAATTATTTCAAGCTGTTGAAAAGGTTGAGAAAGGCTGCTATAGACAGTATTCCTGCCTGCTGCCTAGATAATTACTATTGCTGTCGCTAAGCACATCCCTGTCTGCTACCTGGACCAATGCTCTCCTCGGTGGACAGTACTAAAATCACAGGTAATACTTTTTTTTACCCTTTTCTCAATAGAATTTATTTTGGAGTGTAATTCTTGGTATGTACATGCTATGTGTTAGAAATATGAAGGGCCTTCAAAAATGATAGGTTGTCAAGAAATTATATGTGTAATTTATGCTCCTATAATGCCTGATGTTGCTACTTGGATGTTGGGCCTCTGTATGTTGCCAGGCTGTGTAAAAGTCTCACACATGTGTACTGCCATACTCATGAGGAATAGCAGAATGTATTTTGGGGTGTCATTTTTGCTATGTACATGCTGTGTATTGGAAATATCATATAAATTTACAACTTTGTGTAAAAAAAAATGCATTTTCATTTTTTTTTCCACATTTTCCAAAAACGTCTTGAAAAAATGAACCATTCAAAAGACTCATTATGCCTCATAGATTATAGGTTGGGATGTTTGCTTTCCAAAATGGGGTCATTTTGTGGACAATTCCATTGTCCTGGTGCTCCAGGGCCTTCAAAAGTGTAATAGGTGGTTGAGAAATGAGATGTGTAATTTATGCTCGTAGAACGAAGGTGCTAGTTCAATGTTGGGTCTCTGTATGTGGCCAGGCTGTGTAAAAGTCTCACACATGTGGTATCACCATACTCAGGAGGAGTAGCAATGTATTTTGGGTTGTCATTTTTGCTATGTACATGTTATGTATTTATGTTTTGGAAATATCTTATAAACGGACAGCAATGTGTTGGGATGTTTGCTTTCCAAAATGGGGTCATTTTGTGGGCAATTCCATTGTCCTGGTGCTCCATGGTCTTCAAAAATGTGATAGATTGTCATGACATTAGATGTGTAATTTATGTCTCTATTATACCTGATGCTGCTCCCTGCATGTTGGGCCTCTGGCTGTGAAAAAGTCTCACAAATGTGATATCGCCATACTCAGGAGGAGTAGCAGAATGTGTTTTGGGGTGTAGTTGCAAGTATGCATTTGCCATGTGATAGAAATAACCTGTTAATATGACAATTTTGTAAAAAAAATAAATAAATAATCTTCATTTTGCAAAGATTTGTGGGGAAAAATTACAACTTCAAAGACCTCACCATGTGACTTACTAAATACCTTGGAATGTGTACTTTCCAAAAAGGGGTCATTTGGGGGGGGGGGGGGGGGTATTTGTACTTTCTTGACTTGTTAGCCCTCGTACACATGGGCGTTTTTTAACGCCATTTTTTGGGGCGTTTCTTACAGCTCTCCATGTTATTCAATGGTCCTCTAAAAACGTTTTTGAGCAGTAGAGGGCGTCTGCGTTAGTGAGCTGTAACTAGAACGCGAGACCAGCGAGTTTAGAGGCTGCAGCGTTATGGCGTTTTTGACGCTGAGCCGGCAAAACGCTCAATAATGTGGCTTAGCGTTGTATACACAGCGTTAAGCCTCGTCAGGCATTCTATTCAAAATCAATGGTTCCCTATGGGAGCCCATTGATTTGAATGGAAGTCGCACCAGAAGTCGGATCATGATGATCCGACTTGCGGAGCGACTTGTGTGCTAGGTATCTTGAAGGGGAACCCCCTCAAAAAAATTGCGTGGGGTTCCCCCCACCCAAGAGCATACCAGGCTCTTTGATCTGGCATGGATTTTAAGAGGAACCCCCACGCTGAAAAAACTGCGTAGGGTCCCCCCCCAAAATCCATACCAGACCCTTATCCGAGCACGCAGCCTGGCAGGCCAGGAAAGGGGGTGGGGACGAGGGAGCTCCCCTCCTCCTGGACCGTACCAGGCCGCATGCCCTCAACAAGGGGAGTATAGGTGCTTTGGGGGAGGGAGGCTCTACGCCCCCCACCCTAAAGCCCCTTGTCCCCATGTTGATGGGGACAAGAGCCTCTTCCTGACAACCCTGGCCGTTGGCTGTTGGGGTATGCGGGTGCGGGCTTATCGGAATCTGGAAGCCCCCTTTAATAAGGGGGCCCCCAGATGCCGGCCCCTCACCCTATGTAAATGAGTATGGCGTACATCATACCCCTACCCATTTACCTGCAAAAAAGTGTACAAAAAACACACTACACAGCTTTTCAAAATATTTGATTAAATCAGCTCCGGCGTCTTCTGACCTCTCTTCTCCCTCTCCGGCATCTTCTTCGGCTCTTTTGTGGGGTCTTCTGTCTTCTGAGGGGTCTTCTGTGGAGTTTCTGTCTTCTCAGGCATCTTCTGTCTTCTGCTTTTTTGCCGCAGTCTCCTCTGCTAGCTTCTCCTTCTTCTTCTCTTCTCTTCTGGAGATGTTGACTCGTCGCTCTCTTCCAGTCGTGTGCCGGGTCAGTGCTGCGCGGTTGCCTTATATTGGCATGGGGCGGGGGCCACACGCTGATGTCATCCGTAGCCCCACCCTTATGACGTCACCGAGCAGCACGGACCGGCATTCGAGTGGAAGAGAGTGACAAGTCAACATCTCCAAAAGAAAAGAGAAGAAGAAGGAGAAGAAGGAGAAGCGGAAGAAGCTAGCCGAGGAGACAGCGGCTAAAGAGCAGAAGACAGAAGATGCCTCAGAAGACAGAAACTCCGCAGAAGACCCTCTCAGAAGACAGAAGACCCCTCAAAAGAGCCAAAGAAAGAAGACGCCGGAGAGGGAGAAGAGAGGGAAGAAGATGCCGGAGCTGATTTAATCAAATATTTTAAAAAGCTGTATAGTGTGTTTTTTTGTACACTTTTTTTGCAGGTAAATGTTTAGGGGTACGATGTACCCCATACTCATTTACATAGGGTGGGGGGCCGGCATCTGGGGGCCCCCTTATTAAAGGGAGCTTCCAGATTTCGATAAGCCCCCCGCCCGCAGACCCCGACAACCAACGGCCAGGGTTGTCCGGAAGAGGCACAGAGCCCCCCCTGCCCCAAAGCATCCATACTCCCCATGTTGAGAGCATGCGGCCTGGAACGGTCCAGGAGGGGGGTGCTCGCTCGTCCCCATCCCCTTTCCTTGCCTGCCAGGCTGCGTGCTCGGATAAGGGTCTGGTATGGTTTTTGGAGAGGACCCTACGCCGTTTTTTCGGTGTGGGGGTTCCTCTTAAAATCCATGCCAGCTCAAAGAGCCTGGTATGCTCTTGAGGGGGGGAACCCCACACAAATTTTTTGGGTTCCCCTTCAAGATCCCTAGCACACAAGTCGCACTGCAAGTCGGATCATCATGATCCGACTTCTGATGCGACTTCTATTCAAATCGATGGGCTCCCATAGGGAACCATTGATTTTGAATAGAGCAGAAAAACGCTGCAAAAAGCTAGCGTGGAAAAACGTGCATTGACGTCAATGCAAAACGCCGAAAATAACGCTGATTTTTCCCTGACGTCGGGCCCGATGTTTTGCTTATTTTTTTGCATACGCCTGTGTGTATGAGGCCTTAGTGTCTCAAGAAATTAGATAAGGTTTAATAGAGGTAAATCAGGTGTGATCAGGTGTGATCAATTTTCGGTGATTGGCACCATAGCTTGTAGACTCTATAACTTACACAAAGACCAAATAATATACACCAATTGGGGTCATTTTTTACCAAAGATATGTAGCAGTATAAATTTTGGGCAAAATTTATGAAGAAAAATTACTAATTTGCAAAATTTTATGACAGAAACAAAGAAAAAGGCATTATATCACAACATTTTCGGTCTTTTTTTATTTATAGCACAAAAAATAAACAACCCACTAGTGATTAAATACCACCAAAAGAAAGATTTCTATTTGTGTGAAAGAAAGGATACAACTTTCTTATGGGTACAGTGTTGCATGACAGAGTAACTGTCATTCAAAGTGTGACAGCGCTGAAAGATGAAAAATGGCCTGGACAGGAAGGGGCTTTAAGAGCCCAGTATTGAGGTGGTTAATTTTGCATCAGCAATGCTATTGTTTGTGGTCTGTAAAGACACCTGTGAGAGTTTGGGTAAAGATTTCTGTGAGATGGACATCAACGAGAGAGACAGAGAAACAGCGTAAAATTGTATACTAACCTTTCCGTAATTTTCCTTATCTGGTGCATCTTCATGGCAGCATACAATGGGTTGTGGCTCCACCCCCACAACCTGATAGGACTGGTTAACTATAAATAAAAGACAGACCTGGCTCACAGCATTCTATGGAACTCTCACCATTTGAGTGGGAATCTGTATGCTGCCAGGAAAGTAAAATTACGGAAAGGTGAGTATACAATTTTCTGTTTTCCTGGTGCATCATGGCAGCATACAATGGGAACTAACTCGCCATATGGGAGGGTGCAAGAAAAATTTTGTAATGATCAGTAGTGTTTGTATGCACCATGCATTTTTCAAATTTTGCAGTCATGAGCAGGGTTCACCTATTAAAGTGTAATGAAGGTGTCCTGGGGGGACCATATTGATGACTTGAAAATAGCCTCAGGAGACACTCAACACTAAGCTGTCCACAGAGCTGGAACTGCCCTAGTCGAATGTGCTCTTAAGACCTCCAAAACAGGAAGGCCTTGTGAAGAGTAGGCTCCTTTAATTGTCTTAACAATCTACGTGGTGACTGTATGTGTTGATGCTGACTGATCCTGCCTTAAGCTACGCTGGAACCAAGTACATATTTCAGCTTTCCTGAATGAAAAGGTAGCTGCCAAGCAGGTCACCAGAGTTAGATCAACATCCAGGGGATGTGGTTCTCTCACTCAACCAAGAAAGACGGTAAATTGACTTCCTGGTTAAAGGGTTAAGGACTCCTTAAACCCTTGTAAGTACAAACAAGGCTGAACTTTGAACTTTAAACATATTTGAACCTAGGCCCCTGTTCAGCACCAGTTGAAAGAACTGTAGAACCTTGGCTGGTTTAGGTGATAAAGGACTCCAGGCGTTGTATGAGATCTACATATTTTTCCCATATTGTTTGGTAAGTCTTATTCATGAAGATCGCTCTGGCTTGACACAAGGTAGCCATTACCTGCACTGAACACCCTTGACTTGGTAGCCTCCGCCTCTCAACTTACTTGCCATCAAAATTTGTCTCTTGGAGCTGGATGGCAAAACTGTCCACGAGAGAGCAAATCCGTCATCACTGGAAGAGACAGTGGTGACTCAATGCTTAAGTATAGGAGAGACACTAGAGCCTCCTAAGCCAAAATGGTATATTTGCAATTATTGATACAGGAAGTTCCACTGACAGCCTAAAAATTCTACCCTTCCACTGCTGTCTAGGTACAATACAAATCTTGCTCCTCTTCTAAAAGGAGTGAATGACAGAAAGGCTTTGAACACTACTCTCAGCTCAAGAGCATTCAATACTATGCCTCAAGCTGAACATCCCAAGACCTTGAGCAGCCTGCTCTTTGAAATGCATCCCCCAACCTTTCTAGCTGGGGTCTGATGTGATAATGTTCTATTCAAAAACAACAATTGGTCAGTTAGAAAGAACTAAATATACTCCGGCACTGTTGTGCTGGAAGAGACTTCACTCCCAAATCACCTTTGACTTTCTCTGTCAGAGGACGGATATTTCCTTGTGGAAGTTCTGAATTTTTCCTGTCACTATTGCAGACAGTAAGACATTTGTGAATGCCCTGGGGGAGATGTACAGACCAAAGGGGGGGCACTGAAACTGGTAGAGGAATTAAGGATTAATTGGGACAAGTAGGTGTCTGATAAACCTACAGAGCATCCAGTCTCCCAGATTTACCAATAATATAATCGATTGAAGGTTTTCTATCTTGCACGACTCCAACTTCCTGTGCTTGTTGAGTTTTTTTTTTTGTTCGACTTTAGCACTGGGCACAGATTACCTGATTTCGATTTTTTTCTAGGAGCAGAGGTGAACCAAATACTCACCTCCTCTGGAAAACTGGGACCTGCACGGTTGCTCATTTTTTATTTAATCCGGCTACAAACTGAATCAGAATTTTTCACTTTTCCATCAACTCTGGTAGCCTGGCTGACTGGAAGAGATTGAAAGGTGGACGTCCCACCTATTAATGTTAAATGATCGTTATGTTCATTGAATTACGCCCCTGTGTGGGTGAATGTTTATCATGATGTTATACTTTTTCAATAAAAATTATTGTACCAGAAAGGTGGACATCACATAAAGTTCCACCAATGTCACGCCAATATAGCTGATATGGCTCACTGATCCTGAATATTTTCCATCCAGGTGTGTGTGCAAAGCTTTACACAGGCACCCCCTGGATGAGTGCACCCCTAAAAAGACTTCCGCTGTTCTCCCAAGACAGGTGCCTTCTATTTTTAAGGCTTCAATAATGAAGATTGGGTACTTCTCCAATTCCTTTACTAATCTTTTTACCGGTCTGTAGGATTTTGCCTTCTTGTACCTACTTGGGAGTTGGCGCCTGTATGCTGGACCTTTCTGAATTTTCTATTTTTTGTCAGATGATATTCGCCCTGACCTACTAGTGGTCACCCTTGTGATGGCTGTATCCTGTCTACTCCCAAATAGATTGGATCTGTTGTCTGGTATCTTGCACCAATTTTTTTTTAAGGTGGGATCCGCCAACCATGGCTTCAGCCATAATGCCCTCCTTGCCGTGACTGCTGGGAACACCGCTCTTGAAAAACATCAATTGATGTCTACTGACACATCCGCCACAGAGTCTGCCCCCAATTTCATCTCTTACAAAGCTGTTACCACCTTGTCTCTTCACTTCTTCCAGAAGGGCTTCTTTAACCACTTGCCGACCGCCAACTGCGGGTTGACGACGACAAGGTGGTTCGACATCACAAACTGCCGTCATATGACGGCGGCAGCGATCACGAGCCGTGAGCGTGCGCACGCGCTCCAGGCGCGGGCGTTACAGCGCCATTCGGCACAGGACCGATTACTCTACAGGACCAGGCCAATGATTTTTGGCCTGGCCCTTCCGATCGGTCCTGGCCAATTATAGGCCTCCTCTGTCTCTGTAATGTAAACAGAGGCAGAGGAAGTAAGCTCAACTTCCTCCCTGAAGCCCTTTTCGGTTTCAGCGAGGAAGATGGAGCATCTAGAAACATGAGTGGCACAACACCACACTGACACCAGGACAGTTAGGCACATTTAACCCCTTGATCGCCCCCTCATCGCCCCCAGTTAACCCTTTCACTCCCTGTCACCCCCTGTCACAGTGTCATATATTGCAGCGATCTGATTTTTACTGATCGCTGTACTTGTGACCCTTGTGACACTAAATCAGCGTTAGGGTAGGTAGTATTAGGCCTAGTTAGGTGTAAATACCCCCCTTGCCCCCCAATAAACTTTTTAACCCCTTCATTGCCCCCTGTCACCTGTGATTACTGTATAAGTGTCACGGGTGACACTAGCTAGCTAGATAGTTTTTTATCAGATTACCCGTCGTATATTATTTTATATACCTTTTATAGGTTTTAACCCCCGATCGCCCGGCGGTGACCCCAGTTAGGTTTTAGTGTGCGTTAGGGTCAGCGTAAACAACAGGCAGGGCCAGTTAGTAAGGTACTCGTGACACGTACACACGCACATTAGATAGGTGTTAAATATTATTGTAGTATCTGATCAGATCAATATCTGCGATCTGATCAGATATATATTAGCGTCCCCACTAGTCTAGTGTTCTAAAAAACGCAGTGTTAGCGGGATCAGCCCAGATAACTGCTAGCACCTACGTTTAGCCCCTCCGCCCAGCCCAGCCCACCCAAGTGCAGGATCAATAGATCGCTGTCACTTTCAAAACATAGAACACATATCTGCAGCGTTCGCAGAGATCACGCCCGATCCCTGCGAAATCGGACAGTGATTTTGGTAACGTTTGAAACAGGCTCTGACAACCATGTGCGCTTTTTTGCCTGTGAGTCACGCTAGTGTACGGATCAAATTTAGAAAGTCCAAAATGTCTGGCTGCACGTACACTAGCGAAGAGGCCTACACTATGCTGAGTATGACAGATGAGAGCGATGGAGAAGCTCCACTGTCAGAATCAGGCACAGCATATGAACCTGTAGACAGCAGCAGCACCCTGTCAGATAGCTCTGACGACGGAGTTGTGGTCCCTGCTAGAGTCAAGCGTACCAGACCCCGTTCTGCTGTCACTGATGTGCATGAACAGCAGGGCTCTTGTATGCAGCAGAGAGACAGTACTAGCGCCACTACCCGTTCTGGTGACCTGGCAAGCACCAGCGGCCTAGTACCCCCTGGCAAGCACCAGCGGCCTAGTACCCCCTGGTACTAGATGAACCAGCACTGCAGTATCACGTGGTGACGTGGCGAGTCCCATAAGTGCAGTTAAAGCTGGTGTGGCTAGCATGAGTAATGCTCCGCAGCCACAAAGAAGATGAACACATGCCCGCAGAACCCATAGAGCCCTTCCTGATGCGCTTGCAAACCCTGATAGGCAACCCACCACTGCTGCAGCGCCCGTACTTCCCCCATTCACTGCCCAACCTGGAATCACAGTGAATACAGCTGATTTTACGGCCATTGATATTTATTCGCTGTATTTAGAAGATCTCTATAGATCTATAGTAGACCAAAGCAATTTGTATGCTGGTCAATTCATTGCCACTAATCCCCATTTGACACTTGCCAGAGACTGGAAACCAATCACGGTTCCAGAATTTAAGACCTTTCTGGGCCTTTCCTTCCTCATGGGCATAACTAAAAAAACTGAATTGCAGTCATATTGGTTCACTGACCCAATTCACCATATGCCCGTGTTCTCTGCTTGCATGTCCAGGGCATGATACGAGCAGATTTTGCGGTTCATGCACTTCAGTGACAATGAACCCAGTCGTCCACGGGGTGGCCCTGAATTTGACCGGCTCCACAAAATTTGACCTCCTCATAAACCACTTCAACCAGAAGTTCGACGCACTTTTTATTCCCAACCAAGTTGTGTGCGTGGACAAGTTCATGGTTAAATTTTCTGGCCATCTTGCTTTCAAGCAGTACGTCCCTAGAAACCATGCCAGATACGGGGTCAAACTGTATAAGCTCTGTGACAGGGCCACAGGCTATACACATAGTTTCATGGAGGGCAAAGATAGTCAGGTAGAGCTGGAAGGATGCCCAGACTACATAGGGAGTGCTGGCAAGATTGTGTGGAGGTTGGTGTCACCCTTTTCAGAAAGGGGTACCACTTGTACGTGGACAATTATTAAACGAGCGTGCCACTTTTTAGTCACTTGTTTGATCATCAGATTGGCGCATATGGCACCGTGTGACCTAATTGCCGGGGCTTCCCCCAACGGCTGGTAGAATCCTGACTTAGTCGGGAGGAGAGAGCCTGCTTGAAGTGTAATAATTTGCTTGTGATGAAGTGGAGGGACAATCGGAATGTTTTCGTTCTGACCTCCCTTCATGCAGATACGACTGTCCAAATTTCTACGGCGACTGGTGTTGTGGAGAAACCCCTCTGTGTCCACAAATATAACCTAAATATGGGAGGGGTGGACCTCAATGACTAGTTACTGGCGCCGTACCTAATCACCCGTAAAGATAGATGCTGGTACAAAAAAGTGTCTATATACCTTTTTCAATTGGCTTTGCTGAATGCTCATGTCTTATACAGAGCATCAGGACTAACGGGATCCTCCCTCAAATTCATGGAAGAGATCGTCACAGATGGTGCTGCACCCCCACTTCACAATGTGAATGCAGTTATCCGGCTGCAAGGGAGGCTCTTTCCACGTGTCTTCCGTGGTACCCCAGGCCACAGAACACCCCAAAAGAGATGTTGTGTCTGCAGATGACGTGGATACAGGCATGACACCCGCAGTTATTGTTCCACCTGTCCTGACCAGCCTGGTCTCTGCATCAATGACTGTTTTGAACGCTACCACACATTAGTGAATTATTAGCGTAGGGTGCAGCAGACACAGCGATAGGCACACGTACATAGGGTCTTCAAAGATGCCAGTGCATTTTGAGAGACCCAAACCTGGAACCGGTTTTGATTTATAAAAAAAAAGGCGTACCAAAAAAAAAAAAACTTAAAACAACAAAAAAAATAAAAAAAAGTTAAAAAAATAAAAAAATCTAAAAAAACCCCAAAAAACAGTTGTACGTTTCTTTTCTCTCTCTCTCTCTCTCTTGTTTTCTCTCTATATTGAGTTTAGAGAAGGTGGAAACAGACTTAGCTGTTCCTGGCCTTTTAAGGTGCCAATAATACACATATAGAAAACTGTTTCATAAAATATATTAATTTTATTTCATATACACGTTAAAATGATAAAAGCATGGAATCACTCAATTGTGCACTTTGGTGTCCCTGCTCAACATGTTTCGCCCACATGGGCTTCTTCAGGAGACTGGTGGGGACTGTACCAAAGTCACGATTACTACAAACAGAATATAAACAAAATATTAACCACAAATTACATTATAATTATATATAAGCCTATACAAGACCCATTCAATTAGGTTCATTAATTAGTTATCAAGGATATAGCAATAGCCAATCGTGCCAACATACCTAATGAGGTAAGGAAACACATTTAAGACTGTAGAGATGCCTTTTCCACTCAACTATTCTCCCGACTCGTATATCCAGATCTCCATAGAAGAAAGAACAATAATATGTCTGTGTACAACAGAACAATAATGCATAATGATATAGAGAGCAGTATGTAGGAGGCAACAACATGCGCCTCATAACCAATAACATTAATAAATACCCTACTAAGTAATACCTGTTGGTTGTATTTGTTGAGGGCCAAAAAGTAGTTCACTGGATATTGGTCCAGGTAAAGATAAACATCCGCTGGTTTCCCCACTAGACCTTAGATGGTATCCCCTGAGATTCAATGGGTTGTGCTGAAGCACTAGGCCCACGTGAGATCTATCCAGTGATAAAAATCAGTGGTGGGATGATGATCAATGCGGTCTAAAAGGTGAATATATGGGATCCATTAGCATTGGTGCAATAGACAAACTTGGGGGAGAGGGCCAGACCCCACCGGCTTTGATGCGCTGGAAGAAGGCCCTCTTGGTCTTGCCTATATAATAGGCACCACAATTACAGAACATAACATAAACATTTCCAACAGATTGACAATTTGCGTGAAAACTGGGTCTATATACATGCCCATTAGGTAAACTAATACTGGACGACTCAAAAATGAATTTACAATAATTACATTTTTGACACATATAGGTACCAGATTTATTGATTCTAACATTCGTTCGTGGATCGTGGTGACTATGCACCAATTTATCCTTGAGAGATCTAGATCTCCTAAAGGTAATTTCCGGATACGACTTGATATGTTTAGATGTAGAGTCATCTGCCATTATGAGATACCAATATTTTTGAATAATGTCCCGGACTTGTCTATGTTGTCCTGAAAATTGCGTGATAAATCTAATTCCTCCTTCTGGTTCTATCTTTTGGACTTTATGGATCAAGGACACTCGATCCTGATTTTTTTTTTTTATTCCATAACATTTTATTGAGAAAATACAAGTTAATACAACAAGGATCAACACATTTTAGCTAGCGGGAAATTAGAGAGAGATTTAACTCAGTATCATATTACGTTCTTACAGCAAGTACTATCCCATTTAACAAAAAGAAAAGGGAACACTATTGACAAATTGGTTATCAATAATCATTGACTGTTTTATGTGTTGAGAAGGGCAACACGTCTGGTCTGAGGGATAGGGGGGAGGGGGAGGGTGGGGGGAAGGGATGTACAGAAGAGTGCGTTCTCACGGCATGATGTTTTGCGAACCTTTCATTAGTCTGGGGCGAGATACCGACTGTTAATAAGTTTGTCAAGAAAGGGGGGATTCATTTTGTTAGGTCTCGGTAGCAATCAGATGTTTTAAAGTCGATCCAGCTAAGCCAGGTCTTGTGGAATATATGCAGTTTTTCAGAGGAGATGGCTATTAATTCCTCCATATCGAGGATTCTGTTGACTCTAGAGATCCAGTCTGTAATGACAGGAGCTCTAGTTTGCCACCAGAGGGGGGGGGGATGCAAGCTCTTGCGGCATTAATCAAGTGCATGGTTAAGGATTTTTTGTATGCGGGACCCATGATGTTAGAATGGTGTAGGAGGTATTGTTGATACGAGAATTCGATGGGGTACGTTGATATTTTTTGGATAAG
>BLSH010068074.1:155235-168532 GCA_018402905.1 Glandirana rugosa
CTTATACTCTTTCTCTATAACTACTTAATTTCCTATTGACATAAAAATCATGTCAATAAGGAATTTACGTTCTGAGTAAGTTGTCCTTATCTTTCTTTTGTTTGAAACTTTAACATGATTCTAAAAGACTCTCTTCCGACCTTCCGTTATTAACGAATTCGACGTCGTTTTGTTACATTTGGACGTTCACATCATGTTTGATGTATGGTGATGTATTGTGCATGTGGTGTTTGTATCCATATGTATACCACATTAGTTGTTTCCACGACCACTGTTCCGTCATATCACTTTGTGTTTGGAACATCATAAGTTGGGTTGATTCTTCTATGGCTAACTACAGTGAAAAACTGTAAAGAAGACTAGTAAAATAACAACACTGAATTAGTAGAGTGGAAAGCATACAAGTGGCAGCTGAGAAAGCTCTACACACGTTACACTAGGAAAGATATTGAACAGATGAACACTTGTATACAGTATGTGCTCATAAAGTAAAATAAAAATGAATGTCTCCTTTCCTAAGCAGTTGGGTTGAATACTACAAGGTTTGTGTTTCACTATACTGCCTTGTCACCAGCACCTTTGTTGATTACACCATATGTATACCTATGTTTGTGGTGTACGTGTTATGTAGTGGTATGTAGTTTGTACTACACTTGCAGGTTTACATTGTTTTGCTGCAGCTTAAGCAATTATTGCCTTCCAGCCTTCTCTCAGAAAATCTTAGTACAATTTCAAAGTTTGTTTTCTTTCTATTCCTGTTGAATGAGTCTTGCATTTAAGGAATAACTGTACTAAAAATACAGTTATCCTTTAATTCATCAATATCTCTTTCTCATATTCACCGTACTCCCACTATTCTATAAGCTGTAGTGAATATGAACTCGAGTCAAAACTGAAATTTAAGGTCCTGCCAACAGTTCCCCTTACTTTGGTTGGCTCTTTTGCATTTCTTACGGAACTTCCACTTGGCTCAGAATATACCTGGATTCTACATCTACTTGGTTCATGGTGAAGACTACACTTCCTTATATATCACGCTATGAGACCATTCCCTTCACATGGAAGCCACTGTTAATGAGGGGAGGATCCTCATATACAAGTGATCTATGCTGAAAGAAGGTGTCTGGGTTTAAGGCGTAGTCCATCCTATGATCTGCCGTTGAATCCCTATATGCAATTTGCACTAAGCTTAAGGCGTATTTTAGTATGAGATCTGGTGAGTTCAATATCCACAGGGAGAAGTATTCCACGAGGTGTGGTGACGGGACCTATGAAGTATACCTGTAACACTATATCCAACTCAACCTGAAGTAAACAACATAGGACTCACATGGTGTATTGTGATATTTTTTTGGGACTATTCAAATTATTTGTGTGAAGCGCTGCTAATGCTTTTGGTTTCTCTGGGGAAGTTTAAAGGATATTTTTGGAGTCAGTAGTAAGTGATGCAGAATTCAGGGGTCAGGAGTAAGTGATGCAGAGTTCAGAGGAGCATAGTAAGTGATACAGAGCTTAGGGGTCAGGAGTAAATGATGCAGAGTTCAGAGGAACATAGTAAGTGATACAGAGCTTAGGGGTCAGGAGTAAGTGATGCAGAGTTCAGAGGTCAGTTGTAAGTAACACAGAGTTCAGGAGTCAGTAGTAACTGAAGTAGAGTTATGGGGTCACTAGTAACTCAGAGTTCAGGGGTCAGCAGTAAGTGATGCAGAGTTCCAGGACCAGCAGTAAAATAAGTAGGTCAGTAATGACTAAGAGGCCAGTAGTAAGGTTTCATGCATACAGGACGCTTTTTCAACCTCCCCTGAACTATTTTTTTGACAGCTAGAAGCCGGCGTCTAAAACGCCCATTTTGAATGCCGCGTTTAGCCGTGTTTAGTGGTGTTTTGCGCATTCGTGTCTAGGAGAACTTTTTTTTTTTTTCTTTTAAATGGAAACGCCTGTAAACGAAATGCTCTTAGACACGAGTTACTGTGTTTAGGTGTGTTTAGTGGCGTTTACAAGCTGTTTGGTGTTTCAAATGCCTCTGAACTTACGTCTGAACCCATTTTTTGGTGTTCCAAAAAAAGCACCTGAACTCAACTGCCTGGAAACGACCTTAAATGACCCTGTGTAAATGTACTGATAAGATAACATTAAATGAGTTCAGGGGCAGCTGGAAAAAACGTCCAAATGCCTCTGAATGTCCGTTTATCAGCCTCAGTGTGCATGAGGCTTAGAGATGCACAGTTGTTGGGTCAGCAGTGACTAAGAATTCAGTGGTCAGTAGCAAGTGACTCAGGGCTTAGGGGTAAGTAGAAAATGATGTAGAGCTTAGGGATCAGTAGTAAGTGCTACTAGCACTGCCATATGGCCTGCTGTACAGGGCTTTACAGGAGTCTGAGTTAAAGACAAACCTAAACCACATACACATGGGCCGAATGTCGGGAGACAACGGCCGGTTAAACAAAAAGCGTCCGACATTCGGCCGTGTGTATGTCAGTCTGTCCAACAGAAGCCGGCCTTTTGGAGGAGATCGTGAATTAACCTTGCATGGTTAGTACAGCGTCTCTGACTGAGCTGTGTAGTGTGTACCCGATTTTATACAAAAACTTACAGTAGTTTAAAAAAGTAAACGTAATGATTCTTAATGGATAGAAATCTGCTAAAACATATAGCATATATGATACTATATTATGGATAAATAAAATAATATAAATAAAAGAGGAAGTGGGGACTCACAAGTACTTAAAGTGTTTGTTACCCCAAAATTTCATATTCCTCATATGTGCCTGCAGTGCCATGTACTTGTATGAAAAAGATCACAAGGAGTATATAGCACTGTAGCTTGAGTATATCAGACCTAAACACATAACAGCCACTGTTCAAAATCAGGTAGAGGCAATGGACACACATTTTATTTTATTGAACCATTTCGTACCTTTTGTATCCAGGCTCCTGAAATTATTTCATTATGAAAACAGTATTATGAGATAGAATAGAAATAATGTTCCTCGACCTCATGTGACTAAGCTTGCATATTAAATACCTTTAACAATAATACACAGAGCTATTTAATAGCACAAAATGTGACTTATAAAAATTGCTTTAAATTACTAATGAGAGTTCGCTTGCACTGAAGTGGGACTAATTAAAAACCGATAAGCACTTTTTAAAAAAAATAAAAACATAACTGCAAACTCTCAAAGGAATATAGCGTGTTCGTTGTGTTTAATTTCTAAACACAAGTATCCATCTGTCTACGTGTCTATTTATTTATCTATCTATCTATCTATCTATCTATCTATCTATCTATCTATCTATCTATCTATCTATCTATCTATAAATTGCATATAAATTTAAAGTTTGTTTAGATTTTTGAATTAATGTATGCATATACATTAATAACCTAAATTATACTAAACAACCTTAACACATATGTACATCTGTAATGCATGGTAAGGCACATTCATGAACTTTTCAGCAACCCACAGCAAAGCACCTGCAATGTGTGTGGTGTGATGTGGTACTATTGATTGTGAATGGTACCCCACCACACTGTACAATAGAGTGACACACCGCAGCGCACCACAAACAACATACTTTACTTTGTGTTACTTTCCATTGTGAAAAAGGGTCACTCTTCCAGTGCTGCTGACAATGTTGATATCTTTACAACATAGTCCCTGACAGGGATTTTAATCCTTCCCCACTCTAAAACAATAAAAAGTGGTTATGGTGGTTTAGGTGTTCCAAACTTCCTGAAATATTACTAGGCTGCTTAAATCACTCCATTGAAATGCATTGTATGCGGCAGGTGAAGACCCTCTTTTGGGTACAGCTGGAAGCAACCTCTTGTCCTCCTGTAGATGTGAAATCACTGCCTTGGACTCCCCATAACTTTTGGCCTCTGACTGCTTATGATGAAATAGTATTAAATACTTCCTTCCTCTATTCCCTTTATCAGGCAATCCTCTCTTCCCACTATGACTCAATTCCTCATGTGTTTTTTTTTCTGATGGACTTTACACAGATTCACCTTTGCCTTTTCACTCTTAAAAAGCCTTGTTCATACTGTGGCCAACTCTCAGGGAATGGTCTGAACTATTTTTCTATAGCCAACTCCCGGTTTGGCTTACTTTGCTCATTCCCGGCAAAGGCCTCTCACTTCTCTTTGAACACATATATCACCGTACCCCCCTGGCATTTAAATTGATTTCCACAATTTATTCCCAACTTAACTGGCTGTCCTCTCCTAATATTTACACCTATGTTACCAAATATTAAGCACATTTAAAAGCTAATAAACTGGAAAAATCTTGGCAAGCCACATGGTCTACCACTGCTAACTGCACCATAAGTGTTACTACTATTGAGTCAGCATAAAAGGCTTTAAATAGATGGTACTTGGCACCTACTAGACTCGCTCATATATTCCTTGGGCATTCAAGATACTGCTTTAGAGGTTTCCAAGAGACAGGCAATGTCCTTCATATTTGATGGAATTTACACTTCTGCATAGACTATTTGGGACCCACCTCCCTAGAGATCCCTGGCTAGCACTTTTACATTTTAAACCATCAGGTCTTACTAAGCGACAATTTGAACTAACACATTTTGTCCCCTTAGCTTTAAAATTGACAACTGCTAGAGCCTGGAAGAAACAATTTTTTTACTTTTTCACAGTTGAAACCAGATTAGAGTAAATCTTCATAAACGAACAACTGACCAGCATTTTTACTAATAACCATGACAAATTTCTCAAGATGTGGGATTCATGGATCACATATCGCCATCCCGCTCTTTTGGTATAGCACTTACATGTCCATCAGGAATCCATATGGTGATCGTGAGTCCTCTGTGTCCTGCCACCCTTCCCAACCCTCCTCCTCTTTCCCTTTTCTCCCCTATTCTCTTTTCCTTGCTTTTCTCCTCCTTTCTCTTCACAAATACTGACCTTGGCTGGTTTCCCGAGCTAATGCTACTTCTTTACCACCCTAGGCCTTACAATTTAAAGTGGCTGTATCATAAAAAAGTTAACTTTTACCTGCAGGTGAGCCTATAATAAGGCTTACCTGTTGGTAAAATGAATATCTCTAAGCCTGTACGGTTTAGGAGATGTTGCCCCTGCAAGCAACCGCTGACGTCACGGCACATGCGCAGTGGTGTCCCGGCAAAGGCCCTGAGCATAGCGCTGGACCTTGCCGGAGAGTCCGCCATAAAGGCTCCTGCGCGTGACGTCTTGCAGCAGCTCCAGCCACTCACAGCGCCAGAGCCGCAAACCTGGAAGGACCCACGGAGGGAAGATGGAAGCTCCCTCTTCGGGGACCGGGGGGACCTGTCGGAGCTTCGTTCTAAAGTAAGTATTTCATAATGAGCTAGTATGCAATGCATACTAGCTCATTATGCCTTTGCCTTGAAGGTGTTTTTTTTTTTTAGGGGATACAACCGCTTTAAGCTATATTGAAGCCCATGTTTCTGTACCATACAAGCTTATAAATATAGAGGCTATAATGAGGCATTAAGATGTCTTTGTTGTATTTTCTCACATTTTATTGTCTGAACATTTGCTGTAGCATAGGACTGTGAACCCCTGTCTCATTTTTATGGCTGGTTCAGCAGGGACTGGCAGAAATTTGAACTGTGTATGGGCAGGCTGACTGTACCCAAGTTGATCGAACAATCAACTGGGGTACAACCAACCTGTCAATTTTTTTAAGGTGATTATTGTCAGTGGCTATAACTGCTGGCAATAGTCACTGTGTGTTCTCCTGGCATGGACGGCTCCCGGTGCTCCTCCCCGCCAGGAGCACACAATAGCTCCGCGGGAGGGATTATCACCCATCAACACTGACTGTGGTTGCAGGAAAGAACATCGCTCCATCTATGGCCGGCTTTACCCTACCTGTCAACTACATTATTTTGCCATGTGGGACTAAATGGTTATACATAGCTAACTTTGTGCAGTATACAGTAATTAAGATTTGTTTATTACAATTATTCATAGACAGTTAAATGGTCAAAATAGAAACTGATGAGATTGTATTTGTTTTGAAACCTGAAGGTATGATGGTAACATTTATAGAACATAACCATTGACGAATCACTTGTCTGAGATTTGGACTGCCCAGGATGAGTATAAGTGATTGTATGGGACCGTAACTATAAACAGTCACTAAACACCCTGAAATCCAAGGGCTGTCCACTTTGAAGATGTCCAATATCAGTAAAGTTTCCGAGACATAGAAACTGACATAAAGAATAAGAAGGGAGGTGACAGTGCAGACTGCAGATACACTGGCTTCCATACTTTGTACACCCATTGCTGTTGCACTATTCTTGAGCTGTTTGACATGTACAAAAAGATATCTAATGATAAAAAGGTTTGCTATGGCAACCAAAATGAGAGGAACACAGCAGCCAATAATACTAGCAACCAGCAGGTATTGAAGACTCATGTGTGGAATTCCATTTTGTACAGTTGAGTTGCCAGTAAGATTACCATCTATCTGAACAAAGTTGTCATCTTTCTTAATGTTCCAAGCAACTGGGATGCTGATAGTAAGTGATATGAATACAGAAATGAACAGCATCCAGGGGACCACATCAGAGATGCTTTGCTTCAGACGCATGAAGAAAGTTTGTTCATATGTAACAAGCATCAAATAATAGAAGCCACAGAGGCAAAACATTAACCAGAAGCTGGAAAAGATTGTGAAGAGCAGAAGGATGGAGAAGCTGGTATAAACATTGTCCAAGAAATATACATCACTCCAAAGAAAGAGAAGGGAGTCGTTGGCCACCATGGTACACTGAAAGGCAGTGTTGAACAGACCAAGGGTGAATAGGATCAGTTCTCTTGGGTTTGTATTTCTACCTTTAAGCCTGTCCACTCCATGAGCCACAATGATAAAAAAATTGGTAAAAAACCCAGTCAGAGTGCTGATGCCCAGAGCAGAAAGGGATACAATAACAAACATGGGCAATGCTTGACTTTCAGCTGGCTCATTACTGTCTCCATCTCTTCTGAAGGTGAACATATGTGTTGCAGTCCTGGCTTTTATATCCTGTAAATACAATGTAAAAAACGAATGACAAAGATATTATTGGATTGAACAAGGAGTATCATTTTTTTTTTACATAACTTACTTGGCGGTATTGATACATCCAAACGATAATTGTCATTATGTAACGTGGGGGTTTATGCACATCTCCAATATACAACACATAAATGTTTGAACATCTGCTTTTCAGCTGATGAGAATATCTATTTATATTGTTTTTTGATTGGAAATCAAGGAACGAAGAGCTTAGGATTGAGTTGGAGCTGGCGTGTAATCCTTGAAAGCTTGATTGCAGAATGGCATAGAACTGGATGGTGAACAATTGCGATGACCTGTAATTACAAAGTAGTTAATGATTATCAACGTAAGTTGCTCAGCAGATTTACCCTTTTATCATGGCAGTGGTTTTCAGGGTCTACATGATTTGTCTGGCAATTTTTAATGCTCAGTTAAACTATTAGTTTAAAGTGGTTGTAAAGGCAAAAGGTTTTTATTTACCTTAATGCATTCTATGCATAAAGGGAAAAAACATTCTATGTGCAGCCCCCCAGCCCCCCCTCATACTTATCTAAGCCCGATGTTAATCCTGCGCTGTACACGAGAGCAGGATCACTGCTCTCTCTTCACTGGTCCAGAGACATCAGTGAGAACCATTGGTTCCTGTTGCTGTCATTCATAGTGAGTGAGTAGGGCGAGGCCAATGTACGTGTCGATGGAATAAGTGCCCTCAGAAAACTTACTACGTTGAGAAGGATGTGTTCCCATGCCTAGCATTGTCAATTTGTAATAGGAAAGCATGGGGACTGGCAGGATCACCAGGTATTTCAAACGTAGGAAGCAATACAAAAAGAACTAGATACTTTTTATCACAAGTGCATGATACAGCAGACACATACAGAGTCAGGAATATGAAAGTTTGGGGTAATATATTCTTTAACCACTTCAATACCGGGCACTTTCTCCCCTTCCTGCCCAGGACAATTTTCAGCTTTCAGCGCTGTCACACTTTTAATGACAATTGCGCGGTCATGCAACACTGTATTCAAACTAAATTTTTATAATTTCCTTCCCACAAATAGAGCTTTCTTTTGGTGGTATTTGATCACCACTGGGGTTTTTATGTTTTGCTAAACAAACTAAAAAAGACCAAAACGTTTGAAAAAAAAAACATTTTTGTTTGTTTCTTTTTCTGCAGCTAAGCCCTGAGGAAGGATCATGGATGATCTAAATGTGAGCCACCCCCGCTGAACCCAGAAGTGATGTTATCATTCTGCGCCCATTCACCACAGAGTGTCCCTTGTTCCCTGGAAGCACTGGGAACCATCAGCGCGGACAGTATAGGAATACTTCTGACAGTCTGCACTTGGAGCCACCCTATCTGGACCACAGTGGATGAGCACCCAGCTGATAATTATAATGCCTTCCCTTTGTGAGTGTATTTTTTTTTTCATTTTTATCCACTAAATGTGCTTTCATACTGCACTTAGTAGGCGCTGCTCTTTTTGTTTGCCTTTGTTTCTGTTATAAAATGTTGTTTTCTTTTTCACTAAGGGGCAGTGATGAGGCTGCACTGACAGGCACTGATGAGGCAGCACTGATGGGCACTGATGAGTTGGCACTGATGGGCACTGATGAGTTGGCACTGATATGTAGAATTGATGGGCACTAATAGGCTGCACTGATATGCAGCACTGTTGGGCACTGATAGGCGACACTGATAGGTGGCACTGGCGGGCACTGATAGATGGAACTGGTGGGCACTAATAGGCGGCACTGATGGGCACTGACAGGTGGCACTGATTGGCACTGACAGGCAGCACTGATGGGTATTAATAGATGGTACTGATGGGCACTAATAGATGGCACTGATAGGCATCACTGATGAGGAGGTACTGTCAGTCATTACTGATGGGCACTGATTGGCATCATTGAAGGGCACTGACAGGCTTTACTGATGGACACTTTTATGGGCACTGACTGGCACTTTTATGGGCACTGACTGCCAGCTGATGGACAGTGATTGACAAACGTTGTGGGCACTTCTGATGGGGTCTGGGCTGAAAATCAATACACTGATTATCAGCACAGACCCCCCTCTCTGACAGGAGAGCCTCTCTGTTGAACGCAGGAAAGCTGTTTACCGGCACTTCCTGGTTCACGCTGTGATCAGCTGTGATTGGTCACAGCTGATCACGTGGTAAAGAGCCTCCATCAGAGGCTCTTTACCATGATCGGAGTTGCAGTGTATCAGAGTGACACACCTCAGTTCATCGCGCTGTACACCCCTGTGGGAGCGCGATCGCGAGATATCAGGCTGAACATCATATGACGCCCGGTCAGGATAATGAAACCACCGCCCGGCCATCATTCTGCTATAGGCCGGGCGGGAAGTGATTAATAAATATGTTGTTTTTATTCCATTAGATCTGTGCACTTTTTTTTCTCCATCATTGTTCTTGTATATACAGTATCTCACAAAAGGGAGTACACCCCTCACATTTTTGTGAATATTTTATTATATCTTTTCATGTGACAACACTGAAGAAATGACACTTTGCTACAATGTAAAATAATGAATGTACAGCTTGTATAACAGTGTACATTTGCTGTCCCCTCAAAATAACTGAACGCACAGCCATTAATGTCTAAACCGCTGGCAATGAAAGTGAGTACACCCTTGTCAATATTTTGTGTGGCCACCATTATTTTCCAGTACTTCCTTAACCCTCTTGGGCATGGAGTTCACCAGAGCTTCACAGGTTGCCACTGGAATCCTGTTCCATTCCTCCATGCATGTATTGTCCACACAGATTTTTCCTACAATTACCTGTGGGTTCCCATTGTGTCTCCCAGCTCATCTCCATCTTAGGAGGCTTCACTTATACCCTATATTACCCATCCTTCCCAGTTCATGTGGTTCTCACATATGAAAGGTTTTCTCTGTGTAAATTCTAGGTTCTCCCACCCTTTCCAATGCAAGTGGTGTAGTAATCAGTAATAAAAAAAAGAAAACAAGAGTTGTAGAAGAAATAATAATAACTAGGCTAGGATGATCAGAAGCTCTGAGGCCAATAGTTCTACACTACTGAGCAAACAAATTCTCCTTACTGTACGGCCTTCAAAAAGGGATCTGTAACTAGCGATAATGATTCTGAAATCTTCTCCTATTATGTCTGACTTCAGTCCTTCTTGATTGGAATTGTCACAGCAGCCTCTGTAATCCTTAATCCTTGTGTTATCTTCACATGCACACAGATGTTTTGAGCAGTTGTGATGCCTGCCTGAGGGGGTTTCGTCTGATGATTACCCTGGATAGTCCTCATGTGTTTATGACCTTTATTTTAGAGGTCTGATATCTCTGGTAAGAGGCTCCAAAGACATGCTGGTAGGTTAATTGGATCTTGTCTAAATTGCCCCTAGTATGTGTATGTATGAATGTGAGTTAGGAACCTTAGATTGTAAGCTCCTTGAGGGTAGGAACTGATGTGAATGTACAATGTATATGCAAAGTGCTGTGTAAATTGACAGCGTTATATAAGTACGTTAAATAAATAAATCATTTTTAGTCACTGATTTTTTTTTTTCCACCAGTATATATTTATTGAGGCATTATATATTGAGCTATGATATATTTTGGTAGTTTATTGCACTATTGTTTGTTCATATATTTAAAGAGGAAGCACAACAGGCTTTATGTATAGACAAGGGATTCCCTCATTTTGGAGGGGTTTCATATCACTTCCTGTTTTGGGACAGGAAGTGAAGGTAAATCGCCCCAATGGAACACAGATGGCAAAAACTGACAGGGGTTAGAACACTCCCTTACTCTATCCAAAATGGAAAAAAAAAGGTTTGCCTAGTTATACTTTAAAACTCCCAGTTTTGCCCATTGTTAAAAAAAAATGCCTAGAGCACAAAGAGAACACATAGAGAACAATTTTTTTTTTGGGCCCATGCAGAACGCGTGCAGAAAAACATACGTCTCTGCACATGGTGTGAATAAGCCTATGCAAGTGAAATCTGTGTGTTATTTCCAACAGTGTTAATATACATATAGTGTGAATGAGGCCTTAGTGTTTGTTTTGTGGATTGAAATATCCAAACTAACATTTCCTTGACACCGTTGCATACATTAGAGTTACTGTTAATTAATTAAGCGAGTACTCACTTATCATACAGGGGATGTAATGAAGAGTGACTGTATCTAACTAAGTGCTTCTGTGAATTTCTGTCATAGAGACCTGTTTTGGATGAGTCTTTCTCAGTTGTTTCTGGAAATAACAGGAACACCAGAAGCAAAGGAATAATGAACTGTCCAAATTCCTTGTTAGGTGGACATGGATATAGATAACTAGACATCTTTCTTCTGTCCACATTGATGAATAAGACAATCATAGCAGAAGGTATTATTGTCGAAATGTACTGCTGGAGAGAGAAGAACACATTGTTTACAATGAACTAATAGGTTAGGATGTGTAAGCAGTGACCCAGCAACAAGTAATAATACAGATGATTCTGTTGCTTTGATGAGCTCTGGAAATAGAATGCAGTAAAACTGGTAAAATATCACAGTTCTTTTGGAATTTTAAATTCTGTAATTTTAAATGCTAATTGCATTTTAAAGCAAAACTAAGTTCAACAAGGAGTGTGACACTGTGGATTTATCTCTTTTATTTACTATTTACATTTTCACTGAGCACTAGGAGTACAGCTATCACTATACTTCCAGTACTCTAACAGGAAAAATGACCCACTGCCTACCCCTCCACTCAGCTGTCCTTTCACAGGGAACATTGCATTTTGTGATTGAGTTCTGCTAATACAAAGCCTTCCCGGATTGGGCAAGAGGAGAGAAGGGGCGGTCAAAATGGCTGCAAATTACTCTGCATCTTCTTTATGGGAGACTCAATGTTCAGCATTGGAGTGCCGTAAGTATAGTGATAATTGTACTTCCGACGCTCAGTAAATATTTGAATAGCTAATAAAAGAGATAGGTCCAGAAGGTGACATATGTCTTGTTAGATTAAACCCCTTATAAATTATGCAATTCCTTTAATTTATCTGCAAATCCTTACTGTATATTTCATTGAATCATGGGGTCATCTCTACATTTTATGTGTTTCATATATCATTACATCAAGATTTTGTTAAAGTGGATTAGATATTGTTAGATATATTTTTTCATGTTAGGTGCCTGCATGTAAATCTGGAAAAACACAGGTCAAAATTTGTCTGGTTCAGTGGAGTAGGAATTTCAATCAGTGTATGATGGTCCCTTTCAAAACAGAAGTCAACCAGCTGCAGCTACTGATGAGTGCATGCTGACATCTGCATGAGCTGCTGTCATAATACAATGTCCTGGTACAGAGGATGCCACCTCATTTCTGTGGATGGACAAATTTGGTAGTTTATGGCCAGCTTAAGTGGCTCATAGAAACACAGTTCTTCCCCTGACAATGCTTTGTCTCTGGAAGAACTGAGCCATCTTTATTCAGACATTATTCACGCTCAGCCTAGAAAACAAATCACTTAACTAGAGCTAAATGACTGTTGCTGTCTATTGTGACCTGTCAGAAATGTATTCATGAAGATCTGTAAAATGAATGAATAGTTAACTTTTACTGGAATGTCCAGTCTGAACCAGTGGCGGCTGATGCTCAAATTTCCTGGAGGGGGGGTGGCCCCCACCAAGCCAGCCACCCCTTTCCCCCAGCCAGCCATCCATCCATCCATCCGACCACCACCAAACCCCCCTCCCACCCCCCATCGCTCGATCAATTGCTGCTACCCACCCTGTTGAGTGACGCTTCACTCGCTCACCCGCCAGCCCCACACATACCTTCATCCCTGCTTCTCTCTCCCCGAGTCATGGTGGTCTCCTCCCGGTCCAATCAGGAGTCCTGGAATCCGGTCAATGGGGTCTTAGGACTCCTGGCCAATTGGGTCTCAGGACCCGCTGATTGGCCAGGAGGAAAAACAAAAAGACATTAGTGAATATCAATTCGCTAATGTCACACAACTGAGTGGGCTCGGGGGGGGGCGTGCTCCCTACATGAGCGGCCGCCACTGGTCTGAACCATATCCATTCTGGATACTGATTTGGACTGGGGAGACCTGAAAGTCTACACTTCTGTTCATTATTTATCCACCTATTGAACACAAGTATTTTTTTTTTATATAATCTTTATTTTGAAAAATGGAGAAGGACAGAGAACAATTAGGAAGTCAGAAAAAACATACAGTAGGGGCTGTAAACC
>BLSH010068074.1:168613-179976 GCA_018402905.1 Glandirana rugosa
CCTTAGGTTGAAAGACCGGTAACGAGCGTTGAAATGTGAACATTGATACGGGGATACGACAGGTGTGAATTTCGGTTGAATGACACGATCCTATCATGATGGAAAAGAACCTACCCAGTCATATAACTTTTAATTGTAGAACGGCTCCCATGAAAAGATAGAGGGCACCAGAGAGACTAAAACACAGAGGAGAGAGACGGGTCCACGACTCCAACGTCCTACGGGACTTACGGGTCCCCTCCAACAGGGGCGGCCCGAGGGGCGATTGTGGGAACACACCAAGGGGATCAAGCGAGGTCCCCTTGTATAGAGGACCTCCCCATCTTCCGCCCACATGTGGAAGGAGATATGTTCCCCTGGAGCGAACTAGGGGAACCACACAAGGGTGTTAGCGGGGAGCCCGGCGGGGACAACCTCCCCTGGGCATTCAGGGCATCCTGCAACCTCAGCACCTGGGCAGAGAGAGGAGACACAAAATCAGAGAGACCACGGGAGATAGAAAAGTACCCTCGGCAAGATGTTAATTTTCAATATACTGACCCATCCAAGAAAAGGTAGTACTATCCTAGCACAGTAAGTTGGCTTTAAGTGTGGACAGCATAGGGGCATAGTTACAAGTGTAAAGTTGCGAGCAATGGCCAGAAAGTTGGATTCCCAGATATCTCAAGGAGGGGTTACACCAAGTGAAGGAGAAAGAGACTTGTAATTGGGTGCCTAAGGCAGGTGAAATAGCCAGGGGTAGGATCTCTGACTTACTATAATTAATTTTAAAGTTAGTGAGTGAATGGAACCTCTGCAGCTCGGCCATTATATTAGGAAGAGATATAAGCGGGTCCACGACATAAAACAGAACATCATTGGCGTACACAAATAATTTGTGCTCTGTCGTCCCAACCTGAAACCCTTTAATGTTGGGGTTTAAGCGAATCATATTTAACCACCTCAGTAAGGGGCCTGCTTTTTGGGTTTGTTGTTCACAAGTTAAAATCAGTTTTTTTTTGCTATAAAATTACTTAGAACCCACAAACATTATATATATTTTTTTTCTAACAACCTAGAGAATAAAATGGCAGTCATTGCAAAACTTTATGTCACACCGTATTTGCGCAGCGGTCTTCCAAGCGTGCTTTTTTTTAAAATAAATTCAGTTTTTTTAGTTAAAAAATAAGAAAACAGTAAAGTTAGGCCAATTTTTTTCCATATTGTGAAAGATAATGTTCCGCCAAGTAAAACGATACCCAACATGTCATGCTTCAAAATTGCGTCCGCTCGCGGAATGGCGACAAACTTTGCAGCTTAAAAATCTCCATTGGCGACGTTTAAAAAATTCTACAGGTTAGCAGTTTTGAGCTACAGAGGAGCTCTAGTGATAGAATTGTTGCTCTCGCTCTAACGATCGCGGCGATACCTCACATGTGTGGTTTGAACACCGTTTTCATATGCGGGCGGGACTTACATATGCGTTCGCTTCTGCACGCGAGCTCGCAAGGACGGGGCGCTTTCATTTTTTTTTTTTTAATTATTTATTTTACTTTTTACTTTTTATTTTTACACTGTTCTTTTTTAAAAAAAAAAAAATTGTAAACATTCCTTGTAATAGGAAAAAGCATGACAGGTCCTCTTAAATATGAGATCTGGGGTCAAAAAGTCCTCAGATCTCATATTTACAGTAAAAAAAAAAAAAAATTTTAAAAAATGACAGCCCAAAAAAAAAAATGGGCCCTTTAAGACCGTTGGGCGGACGTGACTTCTGATGTCAATTCCGCCCTGCCATACTATGGAGCCGAGTGAGCAGCTTCAGCCGCTCACTCGGCCCTCGGACACTGGGGGGAATAGATTGGATCATCTCCGCCGCTGCCGGCGGGTCCAAGAATGTCCAAATGTATTTTTAACTTTAAACTGAGTAAAAAATGCTTAAAAATTCTTGTTCATTTTCATAGGCGTGCGCATAGGCTAATCACACTGTGCAGCACACATTCCCCAGCACTTCCTGGCTTCCCTCCTCTCCTCTCCCTCTGGCTGTTGCTGCTCGGATGTTTTTGGATGAGTGGGGAAAGGGTTCCTTATATATGTAATTTAATGGCCCCTTCCCTTTCTCAATTAACATCGTGAGTGATCCATAGTGTGTGTTTGAGCTTTGGGGTGCACACCCTTATGCAATAGGCTGCGCACACCTATGTTTATTTTTAATTTCTTTGTCATCTGTGTCCTATTATAGAGATTTGATTTCATTTTCAGTCCTGTAGACACAGCAGGAAGTGAGATGAAATCTCTGCAAAGTGAGAGAAATCCCCACTTAGATAGCTGTTACTGGAATAAGTGTCCCTCTTTGGAGATATCCCCTCTATTCCTGGTCTGGTGACAACTGAAAATGTAGGATTTTCCCTTTCTTTCAGCCCCATTAATAGTAATCTCCATGGCAGACATCGATGGCGACTCTCCGAAACTAGGACACAGACAGTAGTAACCCCTCACCACTCTATCAAATTGTAAAAAGAAAGTTTTGGCTTTAGATACAATCTAATGTCTGCAAAGTTATACAGTAAAGCTTTACCACAGTATGAATTTAATAAATACATTTTGTGAACAGGATCCTCTACCTTGCTCTTCTTAATTGGTCTCCATGCTCTAGCACTGAATCTGCAACTTAGATCTGGTACACAAATGAAAACTAATAATTAGCATTTCTAGGTTTTTCTTTTAATATTATCTGTTTTACAGGTTTAAAATATCTGATTTTAACTACTGATTTTTAAAAAATATTTTTTGTATCAGCAAACTAATATTATTTTTTTTTTTGACAATGAACATAGACGTGTGTATTAAGCTGTGTTTTTCCCTCACCTTAATGTTTAGTCTAGCCAGTCAGAACTCTTTTTACTTACCCAGGTAACATTCAGAATTCATTATAGTTATCTTCATCATTAGATTATCTCTGAAGTTGTGTTATTTATTGCCACAATATAAACCAGTTCATTATGTAGCGTACAATATACAGGAAGCTCCAGGTGCTAAAATAATTATCACTTATATGCACTTAATTGCCTGTTGTTGCAACTACCCTGTACTTAGAATCCTACCGAGATAATGCTTATGAACCCTTACAAATCAAGTGGGATTTATCCGGTTATTTTAAGCAAAATGTAAGTAGACTTACATAATTTGCGGAAATAAGCATGGACGTCAGCAAGTTTTACATATTTTGCCTAAAAATATATACATTCATATATATACATACAGTATTTCACAAAAGTGAGTACACCCCTCACATTTTTGAAAATATTTTATTATATCTTTAAATGTGACAACACCGAAGAAATTACACTTTGCTACAATGTAAAGTGGTGAGTGTACAGCTTGTATAACAGTGTAAATTTGCTGTACCCTCAAAATAACGCGACATTACACCTATTAATGTCTAAACCACTGGCAACAAAAGTGAGTACACCCCTAAGTGAAAATGTCCAAATTGTGCCCAATTTGCCATTTTCCCTCCCCAGTGTCATGTGACTCATTAGCGTTGCAACGTCTCAGGTGTAAATGAGGAGCAGGTGTGTTACATTTGGTATTATCATTCTCACTCTCTCATACTGGTCACTGGAAGTTCAACATGGTACCTCATGGCAAAGAACTCTCTGAGTATCTGAAAAAAAGAATTATTGCTCTACATAAAGATGGCCTAGGCTATAAGAAGATTGCCAAGACCCTGAAACTGAGCTGCAGCATGGTGGCCAAGACCGTACAGCGGTTTAACAGGACAGGTTCCACTCAGAACAGGCCTCGCCATGGTCGACCAAAGAAGTTGAGTGCACGTGCTCAGCGTCATATCCAAATTCACACTGTTATACAAGCTGCACCCTCACTTCTTTACATTGTAGTAAAGTGTAATTTCTTCAGTGTTGTCACTTGAAAAGACATAATAAAATATTTGCAAACTTGTGAGGGGTGTACTCACTTTTGTGAGATACTGTATATAATATATACATCTTGTAATTTACATATATATAATTTTAACAGTTTGGACATGAAGGTGTTAGTTTTTTCCTAAAAAACTGCTACAGGTCCATGTGATGGATAAAAAATAGAGAACCGGCGCCCTGTAGAGAAGCTGAAACAATGGTCGCTGCCCCTTTAAGAACCACTAGTGGTACCAAGTGAAATAAATAAAGGTATATGGCGCTGACCCAGCTTCATATATGAGTACAAAAAAAAATATTAAATGCAATTCAATCAATAACATAAAGTCCATAAACCAATATAAAAATCCATGCGATGTGACCCAACACCATGTGAAATAATCTTCTAATCCAATTTGTGACAGTATTCCACCAGTGTGCAGCTTGGAATAAGGGTGGCAACTCACCAGATGTTTTGACCCCCTTTTTACAGGATGGTCAAAGGTCACTTATGGAAAACCAATGCTTCCTAATGCAAGTGTGCGTCTTCACCCCCTTGATATCCGTTTGAGCCAACTAAATAGATGGAAATGACTCCGCAAGGGACAATGTGAAAACAGATGTTTTGACCTCCTTTTTACAGGATGGTCAAAGGTCGCTTATGGAAAACCAATGTTTCCCAATGCAAGTGTGCGTCTTCACCCCCTTGATATCCTTCTGAGAAAACTAAATACACAATGTGAAAACTTTCATAGTGTAGTATGTTTATTTGAAGTTAAAAAGCTCAAAAGATTAGAAGTCTTGTACACTCACATTTTAATGTGCCTGATTCCTGGCACTAGGTGTAACCGGCATGCAGCGGCTGATGGTGAAACGGCTGATGGTAAATTGCCGCGTGCGTTCCAAGCCACGGTCGTGTACAGCAGTAGGTTGAATCGCAGGACCCGGAAATCCTGTAGAGAGTGTCTTCCACGTACGTTTCGCCGTCACTGCGTCATCAGGAATAGACGACATTCCCTTTCCGGTTTACTTTTATGCCAAAAATGCCGCGTAATGATTGGCTAACTACTCCAAAATGGTGGAAGTGAGGACAAATTTCCAGCTTATTAAAATATGATCCAGGATACCAGCTCACGCCGCTCACACCCTTACATTGCCTCAAAACCAATTCATACATGCTTAATTCACAAATATTTCTCAAAAAGTACAATTTAAAACTATTTAAAACAATTACACAGTGCCCATATAGCTCTCAAAGGGAAAAAAGCTTGTAAACCGACAACAGATCAGAACTGAAACCACCTCCATCTAGTGGTGGTTTTTAGTTAATTACCTATATCATTATATATTAATTTTTGTCTTTTGGCCTAGGCCGACAAGGCCCAGGCCTAGGGCGGCACTTTGCGGGGGGCGGCAAAAAAAGCCACCCCCATGCCCGTGAGAAAGCCCCCCTGACCCGTCTTCCAGAGTCCCGCCTCACGCGGGTGTCTCCCGCACAAATGTAGCCCACGGCAGCCGGTTTGTTGTAGCACAGCACTTGCAATAATTATGGGCAGTAGTGTATAACGTGCTTGGCCATGGGGGGTGGGGAGTGACTGGCTGCATGTAATTTGATTGGCGTAGGCTCCGCCTAAAGTTCCGCCGCCTACCCTCCTCCATGCGGCTTTCATTCACTAAATCTTCTCCCCAGCTGGGGTCTGTGTGTGACGATAAGAGGAGAAGGAGCCGAGGAGGAGGAGAGAGGGAGAGGAGCACAAGGGGAGCTCCGGGCGGCGGCCAGGACTGCAGGTAGAATCGATTAAGCTACTGTTATGTCCAAGCTGCCAATGATATCACATATAAAGTGCTTAATATGGATATATACAGATTATAATACTGCAAGAAAGTGATCCATGCTACACACCCATTAAACAGTCCACAATGCAGCTGAATCAATGCAAACTCATTAAACAGTGCACATTCAGTGAAAGTTCATATACTGCAAAGTTTGCAAAGTATTATTGAATGTGGTCTGTTAAATGGGTGTGTAGCACGGAAAACTTTCTTGCAGTATTATAATCTGTATATATCCATATTAAGCACTTTATATGTGATATCATTGGTTGTTCATGTACTGCAAAGTGCTCCATGTATGCTGAAAACAATGCAAACTCATTAAAGAGGAGTTCCGCCCCCACTAATGAGGATGCACTGATGGCCACTGATGAGGCTGCACTGATGGGCACTGATGACGCTGTGCTGCACTGATAAGGCTGCACTGATGGGCACTGATAGGCTGCACTGGTGGCCCCTGATGAGGTGGCACTGATGGGACTGTACTGATAGGCACTGATGAGACTGCGCTGATAAGCTGAACTGATGGGTACTGATATGCTTTATGTTGATATTGTTAAAGTTGTTGTTAATATTTTTTTTTGTAACTTAATTTTGCATAAAACATTTAACAGTGTAATTTCATGAGATGATTTAAAAGGGAGCGATTAGGGGCGGGGCAGGGTAGGGGTTGGGTGGGCAAAGTGGTGGCGAGTAACTCTAAAGGCCTGGCTAGTGTCTCAGGACTTGAAATTTTGAGCCCTGCATTTCACATTCACATCAGTCCCTGCACTCAAGGAGCTTACAATCTAAGGTCCCTAACTCACATTCATACACATACTAGTGCCAATTTAGACAGGATCAAATTAACCTACCAGCATGTCTTTGGAGTGTGGGAGGAAACCGGAGTACCCAGAGGAAACCCACACAGGCATAGGGAGAACATGCAAACTTCAGGCAGGTAGCGTCGTGGTTAGGATTCAAGCCAGCGACCCTTTTGCTGCTAGGAAAAAGTGCTAACCAGTCACTACACCACTGTGCTTGCTTGTACTATGGGAAGGCAGAGATCCGTGTCCCTGCTTTTCAGAAACACAGGATCACTACCATAACTACTGACAGAACGGCGATCTGCCCTGTTTCTTTCCGGAACGGTCGTATTCAAATTAGGGGGTGCATGAGTTTAGTCAGGCCTAGGGCAGCACATAACCTAAATACACCACTGCCCATGTGACATGCCCAAAATTAGGCCAGACAGAGGAGAAGCTCAAAGTAAACATGTACCATATCCAGACAGTTCACACTGTTAATTTTTTCTATTGCTTATTGAGTTTTTGGTCTTTTGTTCACATACATTTAACATAGGTGTGCGCACAGGGTGTGCCAGTTGTCCCTGGCCAGCTGCTGAATCTCTGTGCTCAGTTTCTTTTTCAGTCTTAAAAGTGAGACATCAGGGGTCTATTGATTCCCCTGATATTTCACCAAAGCTCCAAATGGGGTTCCTAATAAAAAATAATGTTATAAAAAAAATAAAAAATAAATAAAATTGTAGAAAAATAATAAAAAATTAAATAATAAAAATGAAAAATTACTAACATCATCCACTGCCCCACTGATACCAATTTCTGCCCTAATAACCACAAGAGGGCGCCATCATGTGGCACACATAATTCATAAAAATAATGAAAATAAACAAAATGAACCAAAATGAAATCTCTGCCCTGCTGACAAAGTTCACTGTCCTACTGACACAGTCTACTGCTCTACTTACTGACACCATTCACTGTCCTACTGACACATCCACAACATCCACTGTCCTACTGACACAAACGTCTGCCTTACTGACACATCCACTGCTCTACTGACACTGTCTGCTGCCCTAATGACACCGTCCATGTTTTAATGCATTTTAAATGTTTACATTTATTTATAAGAGTGTGGTGTGTGCCTGTGCATGTGCATGTGCATGTACAGTATCTCACAAAAGTGAGTACACCCCTCACATTTTTCTAAATATTTTATTATATCTTTTCATGTGACAACATTGAAGAAATTACACTTTGCTACAATGTAAAGTAGTGAGTGTACAGCTTTCATAACAGTGTACATTTGCTGTCCCTTCAAAATAACTAAACACACAGTCATTAATGTCTAAACCGCTGGCAACAAAAGTGAGTACACCCCTAAGTGAAAATGTCCAAATTGGGCCCATAGTGTCCATATTTTGTGTGGTTACCATTATTTTCCAGCACTGCTTTAACCCCCTTGGGGATGGAATTCACCAGAGCTTCACAGGTTGCCACTGGAGTCCTCTTCCACTCCTCCATGATGACATCACAGAGCTGGTGGATGTTAGAGACCTTGCGCTTCTCCGCCTTCCGATTGAGGATACCCCACAGATGCTCAATAGGGTTTATGTCTCGGGAGATGCTTGGCCAGTCCATCACCTTTACCCTCAGCTTCTTTAGCAAGGCAGTGGTCGTCTTGGAGGTGTGTTTGGGGTCATTATCATGTTGGAATACTGCCCTGCGGCCCAGTCTCCAAAGAAAGGGGATCATGCTGTGCTTCAGTATGTTACAGTTCATGTTGGCATTCATGGTTCTCTCAATAAACTGTATGGCCCCATTGCCGGCAGTACTCATGCAGCCCCAGACCATGACACTCCCACCACCATGCTTGACTGTAGGCAAGACACACTTGTCTTTGTACTCCTCACCTGGTTGCCGCAACACATGCTTGATACCATCTGAACCAAATAAGTTTATCTTGGTCTCATCAGACCACAGGACATGGTTCCAGTAATCCTTGTCCTTAGTCTGCTTGTCTTCAGCAAACTTTTTGCGGGTTTTTGTGCATCATCTTTAGAAGAGGCTTCCTTCTGGGACGACAGCCATGTAGACCAAATTGATGCAGTGTGTGGCGTATGGTCTGAGCAGTGACAGGCTGACCCCCCACCCCTTCAACCTCTGCAGCAATGCTGGCAGCACTCATACGTCTATATCCCAAAGACAACCTCTGGATATGACGCTGAGCATGTGCACGCAAGTTCTTTGGTCTCAAGGCCTGTTCTGAGTGGAACCTGTCTTGTTAAACCGCTGTATGGTCATGGCCACCATGCTGCAGCTCAGTTTCACGGTCTTTGCAGTCTTCTTATAGCCTAGGCCATCTTTATGTAGAACAACAATACTTTTTTTCAGATCCTCAGAGTTCTGTGCCATGAGGTGCCATGTTGAACTTCAAGTGACCAGTATGAGAGAGTGAGAGCGATCACACCAAATTTAATACATCTGCTCCCCATTCACACCTGAGACCTTGTAACACTAACAACTCACATGACACCGGGTAGGGCAAAATGGTTAATTGGGCCCAATTTGGGAAGAGTGTTGAGTTATTTTGAGGGGACAGCAAATTTACACTGTTATACAAGCTGTACACTCAGTACTTTACATTGTAGCAAAGTGTCATTTCTTCAGTGTTGTCACATGAAAAGATATAATAAAATATTTACAAAAATGTAAACGTGTGTACTCACTTTTGTGAGATACTGTATATATGTACACAGACACACATATGCGTGTGTGTTTGCGCTTAGGGGGACACACCTATGCATTTTAATGTGTCTCAGTTTTCTCTTTTTAAGAGATGCAATGTATATGTAGCGCTTACCCCCACAGGAGCCATTGGTGATGGTGGGTCCTCTGTTCTGTCACAACTCTCTTAACTGCTCAGTCTAGGCTACCACTCTATAATAATGCACAGGAATTAGGCCACAAACATATGGCAATGTAATTTAACAAGGCATAAATCAACAAACAGGCAATTACACAGTTATTACAGAGTTAGGGACACTATAATGGATGAACAGTCAAAGACTCACTAACTGGCACTCAAAAGACTATTGTAAAGTTAACTTGAATCATAACTGGTGAAACTAGAGTCTCTAGAACTGCATCAACTATCTTGAAAGAGCAATAGGGTCATGTGTGCAAATCACAGCAACAGGTGAGAGTATGCATTCTTAGTGTGTGGGGTACCCCTTGAAGATGGTGGAAAGTACCTGGTGCTTACTAATTAATGTTGGCTGGCTTCCGTGGGGCCCTTCTTTGGGTGATGCACTATCCCTTTAAGAGTTAGTGTGTTAGTGGTGAATGTAGATAAGCAGCTGGGTAAGAGTAGTGGGAGTGGTGGGAGTTTAAGGTGTGTAGTTCAACTCACCACTCCTGGCATGCATCTAGGCTGGTCCCAATGGCTTGGCGGTCTGCAGATTATAGAAATCAGGTTCCAGATCCTCACACAGGGTGCAGTCTCTCAGCTCTGGTTCTGGAAATGCAGTGACTCTCTCCCTCAAGCTCAGTCTCTGGGGCAGCTTAGCAGGCTCGAAAGCGGTTCTGTCCTCTTTCCTTGGCTATGGTCTCTCAGATGTAGAGCAGCCCCGAGAGTAGGTATTTACCATTCGCTCTCCTCTCTGGACTGGCCCAGATCTGAAACAACTTGCTGGGGAAAACAGTGAAGCTCTCCACCTCCATGTGTGGTGACTTGTGGGAATTACAGTTCGCAGGCTGTTAGCTTCCATTGACAAGTATGGTGCAGCACCCCTGTAAGAACTACAAGTCCTGCACAGCAAGTCCTCTCTGAGGTTCCTATTGGCTCTTACTCTCCAGTCCCCGATTGGATCCAATCTGCACTGTCGGGGGGGGGGGGGGGTAAGCAGGAGCAGGGGATTTACAGGGCTTCTGTCGTCACAGTGCAGTGGTGGCAGCTCCACACACACACACACAGAGCCAGTCCACTCCCACACAGCAGCAGCAAGGGGAGAAAAACCAGCTGCCTTCCTCTATATGTACACAGCACCCCGGCGGGGTAGAGGGGGAGGAGAAGGCCTGCAGCACAGCTGCTCCTGTCTCCTGTCACTGCTCACAGTGGGGGGGGGGGTTGAGCGATCCGGCACATACAGCATGCTGCTGCCCAGCTCTGCACACAGTTCAGCAAAACACTCAGCAGAGGGGGGCAAGCCGGTGGATATAACTGGCGGCACCTGGCTACATATGTCTACACTGTGATTGAAATGTAAGTATTGTATTGTATTGAATGGAATCTGGTTTCTATAGTTCTGTAGTAGGCTGACATCTCCTGGCAGTTTTAAGCTTCCAAAACTTGTTTATTGTGGGATTTGGTATTTTCCCCTGAACTCTCCTCCCTGTTTCTTCAATTAGTATTGATTCTTTACAGAAACAGGACTTAGGAAAGTCGTTGTCTTCTTACACTTCTAAAGTCTGGAAAAATATCACCTGCACTGCAATTAGCTGAACTAAAATTGCATTGGTTATAACTAGAGTTGAGCGAACCTCTGGAAGTTCGGGTTCTGCTGGTCCGGCCGAACCTCGGGACAAAGTCCGGGTCCGAACGATCGCACGGACACCGAACCCCATTGAAATCAATGGGGACCCAAACTTTTAGGCACAAAAATGGCTGTAACAAAGTCCTGGAAAGCCCTAGAGGGCTGCAAAAGGAAGTAACATGGGGGTAAGGGTAGGGCAAGTGCCCTACAAAAAAAATGGGGACAGGGAAATAACTTTAAATATTTTTTAAAAAATAAAAACATAAAAAATGCAAAAATGGAGGTGAATGTGGATCATCTTCAAACTGTGTCTGAAAAGT
>BLSH010068074.1:259727-290247 GCA_018402905.1 Glandirana rugosa
GGGTCACGACCGTCGTGAGTACGTCGGGGTCTTGTACTGTGAGGGTGGTGGTACGAACTGACATCCGTTCTGTGTGATCATAAACATGAGGAGTGGACCAACGACGGTGTGTGCGAACTGTGGTAGACTTGGTTTATTCAAATAGAATTGGTGAACTTATGGCCTGCAAATATGGGGGAAGGACGGGTCTGGTTAAAAGTCGAAAGTCGCGAGAGTGTGAAACTTAGAGTTAATGAGAGTGTACGATGTGATGTGGGTTTGTTTTAAACACAGTAAAAAAAGTGTGTTCGCACTTTTTTCAATTATATCGCAAAAAATAAAAAACCCAGAGCTTCTTAAATACCACCAAAAGAAAGCTCTATTTGTGTGAAAAAAATGACACAAATTTTGTTTGGGTGTAGTGTAGCATGTGAGAGTAATTGAGATTCAAAGTGTGAGAGCGCTGAAAGCTGAAAATTGGTCTGGGCAGGAAGGGGGTATAAACGTCCGGTATTCAAGTGGTTAAGATAAACTTATTTGGTTCAGATGGTGTCAAGCGTGTGTGGCAGCAACCAGGTGAGGAGTACAAATACTAGTGTGTCTTGCCTACAGTCAAGCATGGTGGTGGGAGTGTCATGTTCTGGGGCTGCATGAGTGCTGCCAGCACTGGGGAGCTACAGTTCATTGAGGAAACCATGAATGCCAACATGTACTATGACATACTGGAGCAGAGCATGATCCCCTCCCTTCGGAAACTGGGCTGCAGGGCAGTATTCCAACATGATAACAACCTCAAACACACCTCCAAGATGACCGCTGCCTTGCTAAAGAAGCTGAGGGTAAAGGTGATGGACTAGCCAAGCAAGTCTCCAGACCTAAACCCTATTGAGCATCTGTGGGGCATGCTGAAATGGAAGGTGGAGGACCACCAGCTCCGTGATGAGTGGAAGAGGACTCCAGTGGCAACCTGTAAAGCTCTGGTGAATTTGATGCCTTAGAGGGTGAAGGCAGTGCTGGAAAATAATAGTGGCCACACAAAATATTGACACTTTGGGCCCAATTCGGACATTTTCACTTAGGGGTGCACTCACTTTTGTTGCCAGCGGCTTAGACATCAATGGCTGCGTGTTAGGTTAGTTTGAGGGGACAGCAAATTTACACTGTTATACAAGCTGTACACTCACTACTTTGCATTGTAACAAAGTATCATTTCTTCAGTGTTGTCACATGAAAAGATATAATAAAATATTTACAAAAATGTGAGGGGTGTACTCACTTTTGTGAGATACTGTATATATATATATATATATGCATTTAGTATATTATTATTATTATTATACAGGATTTATATGTGCCAAACGTATATGTGGTATTCACTTAATATATATATATATATATATATATATATATATATATATATGGGTTTTTTTTGTTTCTTTTACAAGTTTACCTTTCTAAACTGATTGGCATCCAAACCATCATATGCAGGATAATGGATAAGGGCTGGCATGTAAACCTGGGATTGTAATGGTCTTTTCTGTATGGTTTTAATTGAAAGAATCTATAGATGTTTTAAAACTTGTGTTACATGTAAAAAAAGAATTAAGAAACTTTTATCTAAGTGTTAGTGATGACTATATGCATATCATAAGTATTCCCTTTTTTCTTACTGTTTGGTGTACTGTGGAATCCTTTATGAAGGGAATACAGATATGCAGAGAGAGGCAGGCCCGGAGCTAGGAATTAAATGTATAAGCCCAGGGTATACATGACAAGGTGGAAGGGGAACCTTACAGCGTGGAGATAATTGTATATAATTGTTAAAGTTATATTGCGTACCTGGTTGGCTGAAGAGATGGGGTGATGGGGAGGATTGTAGGAGCATACTTTGCAGGCAGCGGTGTGGCAGAATCAGTTGGAGAATTGAAGCCATCAGATGAACGTCCATCTGTCCTTCTTGCGGCCGAGCTGTGGGGATCATCATGGGTTTGAAAGGACAAAATATATGAGGTGGAGCAGGTTCAGCTGTGGCCTGAACCTGCCCCACCAGCACGGGCTCGGAGGTCTATGCCTCCGGAGCACCTCAGAAGACTACCCCAGGGGCTCACCCACACCTGGGGAGCCACAGCAGGGACCCCACAGGCCCGCCCACATAGCATACATCTCCTGCTTTGAGTGGTGGACCTGGGAAGAATCTCCATTCTACAGCCCGAGTCCACCACCCCCCTCAGCCACCGGCAGGATCCTGGAGCAGGCAGCTGATTCCCCGGGTAAGGTCCCTGAAGGGATGACAGCCTAGCATGGGAGCGTTTTTCAGCAGCGGGCGCCGACCTGTCTCCTGTTGCGGCTGGTGGCCCCTTCATCTCTACAGCAGGCTCAGCATGGAGCATCTGCACATGGCGTCTGTGGCCTGGGATCAGCATGGTCTGATCGAGGCCTGGGAGAGCGGCCTGTGGTGGCAGAAGAGTGGAGCCAGTTCGTGAGGTGCCAGCTGATGATGTCACAAAGGGGCAGAGAGGAGCCGCAGCTGCTCTGCACTCACAGGAGCTGGGACTGACAGCCTAGCAGAGCTCAACAGCTGCCTGTGGTGGAGAAGGGGAGAGCTGCAGCCAGGATATTTAGCCCCCGCACTGGCCAAATGGCCTCCAGTCTGTAAGGAGATTAGAATTTCAAAAGAGAGAGAGGTGCAGGAGGTGGTGTGGGATTCCGGAAACACGGCTGGGGGGCTTCTGGCCCAGAGCAGCCTGGTGAGGACGTCATTCTGTTTTTCTATGTTTTTCCTCTTTCTGTGGGGTCCGAAGGTTTAGGACAGGGAGTGTTGGGGGACTCTCAGTTGGCCATTAGGGAATCAGGGGGAGAGGCTCTTCAGGCCTGCATCGGTTGTTGGATCCATGGTCGGCGAGGGAACCCTCACAGGTGACTGCGCGGGCTACGCCACGGGGGACAGTAGAGGTTGACCGCAGGATTTCCACTTCCGTGGTGGTGGAGAGAAAGTCGGCAGCTGGACAACTGATAGCTAGCAGGGATCTGAAAAGTGACTATAAGGCGAACACAGTGCAAAAAAAAAACTTTAACTGAATAAACTCAAAATAAAGGTGTTAAACTGAACATGACTATGTCCGGCAGTCTACATTTGCGTTGTGGGACATTTTAGGGCCCGTCTTAAATCTGTGATGCTTGAAATACTCTGGAGTGGTAGTAGGGGAATATTTTCATTAATCCAGTGGGAGAAGTTTAGGGTCAATCGGGTTGAGTATGGCCAAGGGAGGGGGTAGTAGATCTTGCCTTATCCTGCACACATTCACCAATTGTTTGCTGGCATTTGCAATACTTGGCCATTGTTATTCACGGAAAAGCGCTGGACACTATTCGGCTTGGTTTTTATGACTTGGCCGCTATTAGGGTGGTTCACAAGGGGTGTGGCGGGGTCGTACGGCTGCGTTACAACAAAACTATTTTCATCAGTGAAAGACGATTCGGCCATCCGGTTGTTATAATTCCATGGGCATCAGCCTTTGGAAATAGTTGATGTCATTAACTAGGGCTGGGAATTCGTTTTTTCCAGGGGGAGCCAGCTGGAAAGTTTACGTAGGCCTCGGTAGATGGGTCCTGCTGTTTTCAAGTACTGCCAGATGCGGCGGTAATGATGTTCCATGTTATTTTACAAATAAAGGAAGGGGTTCTTCAGCGGTTCACTGGACATAGTATGCAAGCCTCCGCGTCTAAACAGATATCTGTATCGGCTGCTCTTATTCTAAAATCAGGTCTTGGGGAGGGTTTTTTCGGATTCCGGGTAAGTTGCAGTACATGCCCTGCAATTTGTGTTTAGCACTCCTTCAGCATAGTTTCGGAAGCAGGTTCGGTGGGGGGCACATGTATGGACCTTTTCAGCCTGCACCTCTGGCACAGTTGTTTGTGTCCCCATTGGGTTTGTTTCAACAATCTAACCAAGTAGGTTTTGCCTTTGTCACCATTTTTCGTACCCCTTTTGGTTAATGATGTCCTTGACCCGCGGGTTGAGGTCACTTATACCTCGTTTGGAAGCAGCAGTTTCCTGGGGGCAAGGTATTGTCAGGCTTCGTGGCTAGCCACATGGGATGGGGACGCTTTATTCTTACTACTAATGGTCCCCCTAAGAGTTTCTCTTGGTTAGGTTGCCATTGGCAAGGTTCTTTCTATGTGGATCTTTGCCTTCCCACAGGATGTTGAGATGTTCAGTTCTTGGTTTAGCAGGTTGGTTCGGTAAGGAGTTCTTGTTTATCAGGCCACCGGATTTCAGGCAGTGTGAAATTGGACTGGGGGACGTTGTAGCACATAGTGGAACGTTTTGGTTTCTGCAGGCCCCTGATAAGTTTGTAAATCCATCATTGGAACTAATTTTTTCTGGGTATTCTGATTGACTCATGGGTTTCTTATACTGGCTAACTGGTATTGAGGGGACGTGAAGAAGAAAATGCTGCGGGGAAAAGGGGATGTCAAGGCCCAATATCGTTTTTATCTGCGTTTCTATATGGCCTAACTACCGGGCAGTCCCACCAGAGGTGCAGCATCGTGCTCTGTTGGCCAGATCCTCTCCAACAGTGATCTGACAAGGAGGGGTACATCCGTGCCAGAGCAGTCGGAACCCTGTACCAGCGTGTCAACAGCTTATAGTTAGCTTCCTGGGTTTTTGATTCAATGGAACAAGAATGTGTGAGCTGATATAGGTGGTCCAGCTGCGACACAGAGAACTCCATACCCAAGTCCCATTCTCTAATATATGCTGGCGTGACCGTTCCTAAAAGCCGGTATAATTTGGAGATCATATGAGGGATTGGCTCATCGTCAGCAAAAAATTGTTCAAAGGATGTTAGCGTGGATATCCACCATGGTGAGCTCTGAGCACAGCTGAGGAGGGGAGTCTACCATTCTCCAAAAGTGAGCCACAGCAGACGTTGGTGTCTTCTGCCCACTTCCCAAAAAAGGCTACTTGTTCCCCCGGGGGAACCACTGGAAACCCCCTAGTGGGGTCAGTGGGGACATTGGGGGCGCCAGCGCATGTAAGCTATTAATCTTGTCCCAAACCCGAAGAGCCTGATATGTTAAAGGCGTTGTGTCAGAGGACAGTCTACCAATACTCCCTGGGCAGCCACAGTGCGTAAGCCAGATTCCTGCCTGTTAGGCTCTTTTCTAGGGACACCCAAAGCCTAGTTTTAGTGTGAAAGCTCCAATTCAGCAAACGTTGTAGGACAATGGCCCTATAACAGTGGTTCTCAACTCCAGTCCTCGGGACCCACTAACAGGCCAGGTTTGCAGGATAACTGAAATGCATCACAGGTGACATCATTTGCTGCTCAGTGATTGCAGTATTCTAGTCTGCATCTCCCCAAGGTAATACCTAAAATCTGGCCTGTTAGGGGGTCCCGAGGACCGGAGTTGAGAACCACTGCCCTATAACATCTCCTTATATCAGGTATACCTAAGCCTCCCTCTCTTTTTGAACGTTTTAATATCCGCATGGCTATTCTGGGTTTCCTGGAGCCCCACACAAACTCAGACATCATGCTGGAAATTTTGGCAAAGAAAGTACTGGGTAGGGGCACCGGCACCATTTGCATATAGAAGAGTAACCGGGGGAGGACGTTTATTTTAAGGATGTTTACCCTCTCCAGCCATGTGAAGGCTGTTTTAGTCCAGTTAAGATCATTGGAATAAACGACCAACAGAGATTGTGAGACAGTCAACAGTAAATGCTTGGGATAAACATAAATCTATTGTCAGACAACAAGGTTAATGTAAAAAAAATGTAATTAAAAAAAATAAAAAATAAAATAAAAAGGGGCAGACTCGATGGACTACTATGTCTTTTTCTGCCGTCACTTTTCTATGTTTCTATGTTTCTTAAGAAGGTCCTGTCTGACCGCCGCTAGTAGCGCAGGGTAGTTGCTAGTGTATAGGGTCTCAAAGCGGTCGTTAGGTTGTATGCCCAAGTATTTCAGTGAGGACCTAGCCCAGGTAAAGGGGAATGCTGCCTGTAGGCTAGCCATCAGTGGAGGGGTGAGGGTGATCGGCAAAATCTCGGATTTTGAATAATTTATCTTAAAATTGGAAAGAGCACCAAACTGCTGTAGTTCTTTCATAAGGTTTGGTAATGAGACCAGGGAGTCTGAAAGGTGGAACATCATATCGTCTGTGTAGTCTGACAGTTTATGCTCTGTGTTCCCCACCTTCAGCCCCCTGATATCTGGGTTGGCCCTGGTCATGCGCAGCAACGGCTCCATTACTAGCGCAAACAGTGAGGGTGAAAGGGGGCAACCATGCCTCATGCCGTTCCCTATCACGAATCTGGAGGATAGGAGGCCATTCACCCTGACCCGAGCACTGGGTGCCAAATATTGTGCCATGATCCAGGTCAGCATGTGCGATCCCAGTCCCAGGGTTTCCAGGACCACCCTTAAGAAGGCCCAATCCACCCGGTCAAAGGCCTTCTCTGCATCCGTTGAAAGGATGAGATAGGGGCCAGAATCCGGGTGGGTGCGTGCCCAGTGAATGAGATGGATGGCTCGGAGGGAATCATCCCGGGCTTCCCGGCCTGTAATAATTCCCGTTTGGTCGGGGTGTACAATATTGGGGATAAATTGTTGCAGGCGTTTCGCCAGTGTCTTTGCCAGGATTTTATTGTCCACGTTCAACAAGGAAATAGGACAATAATTTTGCGGTAATGCGGGAATTCCATCAGGGCTTCGGGGGGATCTGGTACCCGGTAGCAACAAATTCAATTAAATTAAAATAGTTACACATAGGGTCGAGTAGTAAGGAGGAAAAAGTGCTATAATACGCTCTGGTGTATCTGTCGGGGCCTGGGCTTTTCCTGCTGGGCAGGGACTTCACAGTTGCTTTGATTTCTAAGTGTGTAATAGGGGACTCCAAAGTCGCTAGCTGCTCTGCTGACAAGGAGGGGAGGCCAGAGGCGGCTAAGTATTCCTGAATTGCAATTCGTCTAGTGGCTTGAGCCTCCGGCATCCACCCCGTGCCTAAAGAGTATAAGTCAGTGTAATAGTCGCAAAACCTGGAGGCTATCTCAGAGGAGTGTGACACCGCCCTCCCCGTCGGCGAGTGGAGTTTGTGGACATACGTCTGGGCCCTCCACTTTCGAAGTACCCTGGCGAGCATCCCAACGCACTTATTGCCCTGCTCATAATATTTATGAGAAAGGTACCGCAACTGTCTGCAGACTTTGCGGTCCAACAGGCGTGAGAAAAGATCTCTCACTTCCAGCAACTGCTTCAAAGACTCGGGATCTCCATTATGTTTGTGATGGAGCTTCGCTTTTTGGAGGGCGTTCATCACCCTCTGAAAGTCTGCCTGCCTCGCTTTCTTGCATCTAGCCCCCTGTGAGATCAGCACTCCACGGACCACCGCCTTGTGGCCCTCCCAGACCAACTCTTTACCAACACCAACGTTGCTATTCTCCCTAAAACTCAGACACCACTACAGGGTCATCCAGGAGATTGTCATTTAGTCGCCACGACCATGTTCTATGAGCGCCCTGTGGTTTCGCAAAAGTAGCCGACACAGGTGCATGGTCAGAGATAGTTATATTTTCCACGGATGCTGCCTGCAGTAGCTTGAGGGTGTGCTGATCCATGTAGAGAAGGTCTATTTGCTTTTAAACATTGTGAACTTTGGAGAAATAGCTATAGTCCCTATCTGAGGGGTGTAAAATTCTCCAGCTGTCAAACAGGAAACTGGATTGTAGGGTCTTATGGAAGTGTTTGAGAAATGCATAGTGGAGCGACTGTGGGATGTGTCCAATAGGGGGCCCGGGCTCACGTTAAAGTCCCCCCCAGGATCAAATGACCCTCCCTGAATTCAGCCAATTCAGCTGCATCTAGAAAGGTGGGCTGATTTGTGTTAGGGGCATATACTGTTGCAAAGGTGTATTTAGTCTCAGTGATCATTCCCTTCACGAAAACAAATCTACCCAGGGGATCTGACATATGTCCTGAGGGCTGAAAAGGGCATGTTTTATGAAAAGCTATAGCTGTGCCTTTTGACTTTGGGGTCGGGGAGGTGCTCAAGAACCATTGGCTAAACAGGTGTGTGGGCAATCTAAGGGTAGATTGGGGGGAGAAGTGCGTCTCCTGCAGGAACAGCACCTGAGCCCCCAACCGTTTCATATCTATCCATAATTTGCTGCGCTAATGTGGGGAGCACAAAACTCTGACATTATAGGAAATTACCTTAAAGGACGCCATGCTGACCTGAGTGAGATGTCACATCTATGGAAGTGGTGACAGTCACGGCGTGAGCGGCGACTGTAGCGGCAAGCCCTGGGAAATCAACAGAAGAAAAAAGGGTGGGAGGGAAAAAAACACATTATAACTGACAGAAATAAGAATGAACAATGCTTCAGGTCGGAGCCATGGTAAGCAAACCGGCCTGACTTGAGAAACAATCGCGGGTGAGGTGCAAAGGCCAAACCCACCATGAGGAGGGCTCGGTGCCTCAGCCCACTAGCCCATCTAGGGTCTACTCCACAGATGGGGAGGCCTACTTGGGGAACAGTAACCAACATGGGAGGGGGTGTGGGAAAGTTCTAGCACCGTCCATTACATCTGTGTATCACAGATAATGTACCAAGTAGTGCAAAGTTTACACAGTCATAGTCAGACAGTTGGGTAGCCAAAACCAAAGGAAGCTAGCCCACAGGAGGCGGTCAAAAAAAATAAACAGTCGTTGGGGCTTTATACTAGGGAAGGGCAGAAGAACCACCCCATTCATCACTGATCTGGCAAGACTTTAATAGGCCACAGGCTGTTCAGGCATATAGAGCAGGGGGGGGCTGAGCGTTCAGGAGGCTGCAGGCCACTAGGTCATCATGGGTGCGAGCTGTCAGGCTCTGGTGGTAGAGGACCCGGGAGAAGCCCCGGAGGTTCGGCGTTTGTGGCCTCGTGAGCATCTTTTCCCTTTCGCCAGTTGCCATGGTTGGGGGAGGGAAAGGGGAGGGAGATCCAAAGTGCCCCTCCAGTCCAGAAAGTCCACTTCCCCAAGCCCCAGAGCCGTTCGAAAGTGTGGCAAATCATCTTTGCTGCGTAGGATTTGTTGCTTGCCAGCTTTCTTCACCTGGAGGTTAAATGGGAAACCCCAGCTGTATGAGAGACCAGCATCCAAGATATCGTTCAGCACTGGGCGTAAAGCTCTATGCTGCATAAGAGTGCGTCTGGACAGGTCTTGATAGAAAAACAGCTTTGCCCCATCAAAGTCATAATATGGTTTGTTGCGCATTTTTTGCATTATGATCCTTCATTGTGTATTTATGCAATTTACAAATAATATCCCTTGGGTTCTCCAGATCCTGAGAGGGGGGTCTGAGGGCCCTGTGTGCACAGTCGATTTCCACGGGCACATCTGCTGGGAGTCCCAGAATGTCCCTAAATATGTCTACAAGAGTGGGGATAATATCCCTAGGGACTGTAGCTTAAGGTAGGCCGCGAATACAAATATTCGCCCGCCTGCTGCGATTCTCAAAGTCATCCAGCTGAGAGAATAAGGCCTCCAGTTTCTAATCCTGGGTGACACACCTATCCTGCAGCATGGATATGTGCGGGATAACTTCATCCACTTTGTTCTCCAGGGACTCCACTCTACCCCCCAGTTGAGTAGTGTCCCCAAGCCCCAGAGCCGTTCGAAAGTGTGGCAAATCATCTTTGCTGCGTAGGATTTGTTGCTTGCCAGCTTTCTTCACCTGGAGGTTAAATGGGAAACCCCAGCTGTATGAGAGACCAGCATCCAAGATAGCGTCCAGCACTGGGCGTAAAGCTCTACGCTGCATAAGAGTGCGTCTGGACAGGTCTTGATAGAAAAACAGCTTTGCCCCATCAAAGTCATAATATGGTTTGTTGCGCATTTTTTGCATTATGATCCTTCATTGTGTATTTATGCAATTTACAAATAATATCCCTTGGGTTCTCCAGATCCTGAGAGGGGGGTCTGAGGGCCCTGTGTGCACAGTCGATTTCCACGGGCACATCTGCTGGGAGTCCCAGAATGTCCCTGAATATGTCTACCAGAGTGGGGATAATATCCCTAGGGACTGTAGCTTAAGGTAGGCCGCGAATACAAATATTCGCCCGCCTGCTGCGGTTCTCAAAGTCATCCAGCTGAGAGAATAAGGCCTCCAGTTTCTAATCCTGGGTGACACACCTATCCTGCAGCATGGATATGTGCGGGATAACTTCATCCACTTTGTTCTCCAGGGACTCCACTCTACCCCCCAGTTGAGTAGTGTCTGCCTTGAGCTGAGCAATGTCCCGGGTAAAGGCCTGCTCCACTCTGGTTGTGAAGCGTTCCAGGTCCTCTTTAGTGGGGAGGGACAAAATAGGGCGCTTGAGGTCGCCATCACCTGCGATGTCTCACAGGTCTGAACTGGGGTCCAGGGAGGACACGGAGATAGGGGAGGCGGGGGGGAGTGGAGTCACTCACCAGCTGCGGAGATTGGATTGGCGAGGCCTGCCATCTCTGAGTCGAGGCCGTCTGCTGTGAGGCCTGGTGTTGTCGCACCATCTTGGGGCCTCCTCTCCCGGGCCAGCGGGTCTCCAGGAAGTAGCTATCCAGCGGGCCCTGATGTCCCTGGTCAGTCAGCGGTGGCTGAGATGATGTTCGTCAGCGCAGAGACATGGCTGGGTGCCTGTGCGAGGGTGGATTGTCCTGGAAAGGCTGCTTATAGCTGCGATGGAAGCGGAGCAGAGGGGAGACAAGTCTTCACACTTCCATGTCTTGGTCATGCCGCCCAGCATGTGTTCATTTAACCTTTGTGTATGGGAGCTCTTTTGTAATCCTTTGATGGGTGTTCTTTCGGGATAGACGGTCCCATTAGATAGGCTGACTTAGAACTGTTCCCTGAGGTGGCGGGTTGCTGGTTATGGAAGTTACTGGAGTGCTGTTCCTTGGTCCTAGGAGCAGCACTTGGCCAATCTTTTACAAAGTAGGTTATGTGGCATGGCCCATTTTTGTACACACGGTGGGGTTCTGTGCTGTCCAAACTGTTCTTTATACTATCTTTCTGAAATGTCTCCTCGCGTTGGGACACTAGGGCGTGTTTTTCACACTTTTTTCGCAGAGGTGCAGTCACCTATGCTGCCAGATGCGGTTAGATTGTGGGGTTGTGAAACACATTGGGAGGGGGGAGTGCAATGCAGTTAGGTGGTATGTGCACCCACTTGCTGCAATTAGTAGCTGATAGTCAGGTTCTTCTGTCCTTTTTTTGTCTTGTATGTTACCGTTGTTTTGGTCAATTTGGTGCATTGTTGATTTATTTATTACAGGTGTCATATGGTGCCTCACTGTATATGGGGGTCTTCTTAGGTTTTGGTGAGCTTGAAGAAGAGACGTCAGGCCCCTTGGGAGGCAATTGGGGCTCCCCAGGTATATGGGTTTGGCTCAGTGGTTTGGGGTGCATGACAGGCTTTGCTGAGGCGAGTAGTACAGGGTTCCCCTAATTTTATAGGTGAGATAGGCCCCTGGAAAGTTTAGTTTTCCATTAGGAGGTTGCTGAATTTTGCATTCTAGTGATGCGGGAACTTCTCTGAGATGTTAAAATCATTAGGCACTAGGAATTGTGGAAGTACACCTAGCAGTACATAGGGTTGGTGGGATTCATTGCTATGCGGTGGTTACTGATCTGTGGTTTCTGTTGTTGTAGGATGGGATCTAATGTGTCTTTCAGGTTTGGTGGAACGCACAAGTATAAGGTTTCACACTTGTGTCGCTGTGGCGGTTTGGAGTCCTTGAAAGGGTGGAGAATCTGGTGTTTTGGGAAAAAGGCGGGAACCATCTTTGGTATGGTGTTCTCTAGTTGGTGGTCCAATAATAGTGACCAGGTCATAGTAGACCGGTAATGTGTCTGAGGTCAGCTGGGATTGCCCCCGAGGTGATGTCTTGCGGCTGGGGGCATATCTTAGCTAGTGGGTGCCACAGACACAATGTTTCAGTAATATGGTACCTTAAAGGACTTCCAACCCAGTTGACCTGTTATGTTTTGTTATGGTTTTGTTGTTAGGTTTTCCCTGTCTGCTTGCCATCTGTTTTAAAAAGTCTGAAAGCTGAAGTTTACCACCAATGAATGAGTTATAGCAGTGACTGTTCCCTTATTGGATAGCTTGGTTCCAGTTGTCAGCACTCACGCCTGTCATACAGTGCAAGCCAGTAAATTAGGTAGCATCTGCTATGCCGTCTCTTTAAATAGCATGCCCCAGAAATCCTTTGTCATGTGTTAAATTTATATTTATAGAACAGATATTGTAAATACAGAAAAACAGAAATAAAAAATGAGTTTAAGATATGAAAAACAAATTAATAGAAAAGGGATTGGCCCCTTCTTTATGTTTAATCTTCTAGATCTCTGGGTCTTCCTGAATACAAGGGGTGATGAGCTTCAGATTTGGTAATAATTCTCCACATTAATAACAATACATTGCCTGTTCTTTTAACAAAGGCCAGCTGCCTTATATGGGCCAATATGAGGCTTTTGGATAAGAAAGGGTGGGCTCCCAGCTGCCATATTGACAATGGGGTTGCTTTACTAAAACTGGAAAGTGCAAAATCTGGTGCAGCCTAGAAATCAATTAGCTTCCAGGTTTTTTTGTCAAAGCTTAAAGCGGTAGTAAACCCATGCATTTAACAGGTTAAAAACCAGTCACATTTCCGGCACGTGCCGGAAATGTAACACTCCCATTAGTTGTACTCTAAACCAAACTGTCAAACCATCCAATGGCTGGTGTCATAGCTGATCACATGTGCAGCATCATGGCAGTTGTAGATTAAACAGAGGCCAAGATGGCAGCTTCCTTGGCTGAAAATGATAGGAGGGTTTACTACCACTTTAATTGAATTTGCTGAAGTTAGAAGTTCATTGGCTACCATACACAGCTGCACCAGATTTTGCACTCTCCAATTTTATTAAATCAACTCTAATGTGTATTAGCTGTGATAGGGAAACTATAGGAAGTGCTATTGACAAACTGCACATGGAGAGATTAGTGTACAGATTGTAGGCACTGCCAGTTAAAGTATTGCAGTCCTAATCTAAATGTAAAATCAAACACAAAATGCTGTGTATCCTGGAGAATTTGGGGGTTTGGAAAGGGATAGGTTTTTTTATTTTTTATTTTTTTTATACTTACATCTCAATTCTGCTATTGTCCTACAGCCTCTTTACAACCATGTGCTCTAAAGTGATACCAGAGCGCATGTGTTTTTCACAGGGGATGTTTTCTAATTGATTCTAGCAACAATTGTTTTTTTCACTACTTTTTTTTTAATGAGAACCTTCCATGAAAATTGAAGTTCTGCACTATTGAAAGCTCCTTATCCCCCAAAGTCAAATATTCATTTTTTACTTTCATGTAAGGTCTGTTTTAAATGGTGACCACAGTGAAATATGCATCAACTAAAAGACCTAATATTTTTGTCGGAGAAGAATGTGACAGGGTAATCTACAGGGTGGGCCATTTATATGGATACACCTTAATAAAATGGGAATGGTTGGTGATATTAACTTCCTGTTTGTGGCACATTAGTATATGTGAGGGGGGGAAACTTTTCAAGATGGGCGGTGACCATGGCGGCCATTTTGAAGTCGGCAATTTGAATCCAACTTTTGTTTTTTCAATAGGAAAAGGGTCATGTGACACATCAAACTTATTGGGAATATCACAAGAAAAACAATGCTCCCTGGAAGCCTGTGCTAGCATTTCTCCTGCGGTGTTTCTATCGGTGTATGAAGAGTGGGAGAAGAGGGTTGCATTGACAATCCAACACAATGGGCAGCACATTGAACACATTTTATAAGTGGTCAGAAACTTGTAAATAACTCATGAAAGAATAAAGTTACGTTAAAACCAAGCACACCATTGTTTTTCTTGTGAAATTCCCAATAAGTTTGATGTGTCACATGCCCCTCTTCCTATTGAAAAAACAAAAGTTGGATTCAAAATGGCCGACTTCAAAATGGCCACCATGGTCACCACCCATCTTGAAAAGTTTCCCCCCTCACATATACTAATGTGCCACAAACAGGACGTTAATATCACCAACCATTCCCATTTTATTAAGGTGTATCCATATAAATGGCCCACCCTGTATAGACAAGTGATTATAGCAGACAGAAGCAGAGCGTTGTCATCCTATAACAAAATTTCCAAAACCAGCACCTTTACATCAGTAGCAAAAGCTGTTTTTTTCATCAAAACTAGTGATTAAAATATAAAATAGCCTTTACAAGGAGTATTATCATGTTAAAGCTTATATGAGATTTTAGTGGCTGGGTTTACATCTACTTACCAAACTATGCTTGAGTTCTTTGGATTGCAGTGCTGCTGAAATACACTTTCTTATGTGCCCTGCGTGTGTGTGTGTGTGTGTGTAGATCTGTACACCCCAAAATACTTTTAAGGATCAATATGTGCCAAAACAACTGATTGATAACTAGTTCTTCAATTGCCAACACCTTAGATACTTTTTTTATTAACTGGGTTTTTTTCCCTTTTTTCAAATTAAAATTTTTAGCTTGAGGTAATTACAGAACATCGGACAGTTGTTGCTGACAGTCCATTCAAGAGCTGCCTTTTTTCACAGAATCTGACTGAATCCTTTAAAAAAAATAGTAAAAACATTGCGCATCCAAAACACTGCGCACCCTCACCCCAGGTTCACCGCAACCTCCTGCCGCATCCCCATCTCAAAAGAGTGTTTGAACTTTTCTTAGTTAAACGTATTTATAATGATTGTTTTGATTTTATTTGTAACATCTGCAGTGGGTATATGGTAGTTCTCTGTGATCCAGGTGTAATTTATTATATTAAAAACAGCAAGAGATCAAAATCAAGTGGTGTCAGGAGGAAAGCCAGGTCAAAACACAGGATAATCAGGACAGGTCTGGTCACAAGTCACTGAAGCTGGCAACCTCTCAGCAATTCTCCTTAATTCTGTAATGCCTTAACCAGGCCGCTGAGCACCAAATGCCAGTGCCAGGCATGCATTTTAATTCACAATAATCTGCATGGCAGATGCATGCACAGCCCTGATTCTATGGACTGGTCCATGAGCTGCTCTATGCACACATGCATATCCTTGGTCATAGCCATGTACTTGATCTTCCTGCCACTTATATACAAGCACTGTGCATGTGGGTGTGGGGGGCATTTTTTTTCTTATGTGCCAGTAAAACCTGGCATGAGAAGGGATAGATGTTGTCGAGTGGTGCTTTGAGTTTAAAGGCTTCACTGTGAGAAAGGATAGGCAGCTTTGGATTGTATGCTAAAATTAAATAAAAAAAGATCTTATACTTGTGCTCTGTTCTGTTCAATGGAATGTTGGTGGTCCCCAGGTTCCAGATCGTTGAAATAAAATAAACACATTTTATGCTGTATATATGTAAATCACATGAATTGCCATTACATAATTAATTTACTGAATGTGAATGTATTTTGTTTTTATTATTGGCATTTCACACAAAGCGAGTCATGTAATGACTGTTGATATCCCCCTTGCTATTGCATTTAAAAATTTTGGAAATCATCTGGCATAAATATAATAAAAGATACAAGCTGGGAAAGTCAACAATATACTGTGAGACAAGTAGTGTTTAATGGAATGTATTGCTACCCCCGCAGGAGCTGCTGGTGAATGTTGGTTATCTCCCACCCTGCACAGTAGGCACATGAATTTCCCAATCACTCCTGAGAAAAGAAACAGTCCTTGAAGCTTTGTTTGTTTTTTTATTTAGGGGAATTAAACTTGGAAGGAGTAGGGTTGTTATGGGATGCCCACTTGATCAGCAGAACACTTTGGGTCCTCTCCTTGCTCCCGTGCCTCCTGGTCATGATCCCTGTGTGTCATGAAAAGGGGTCCCTTCTGCACTCGAGCCAAAGCCTACAGGGCTGTCTTTAACAAAGGGCAAAAGGGGCAGCTGCCCAGGGCCCAGTCATTGTTGTGGGGTCCAAGGAAGCTTCCCCTTGAGTCCACACTACCCACAAATAGATGATAAATGCATTCAAGAGGGCCCAAGAAAATGTTTGCCCAGGGTCCAATCAATATTAAAGACGGCCCTGAAAGCCTAAGTTCACCCCCCCCCCCCAGACAGGGGAGCTACTCTCAAAGGCCCCGACCAGCCTAACACTCCATATCCATCTTCCAACCGAACTCCACATTGCCCCAGCTGCGTTGACCCTGAGTATTTGAGGGGGCCTGTCCCCTGCCAACCCTTCTGTTGGGGATTGGTCAGGGCCCTCAGGACACTCTAGCTAGCTCCTCCTAGACTCCTCCTAACTGCTTCTGGAATCATCTCCAAATTTCCAGCAAGCAGTTAAGAGGAGTTGCCAGTGAAGCTGCTGTTGAGTCACCCAGCCTACCTGAGTCAATCACCTGACCCAGAAAAACACACAGGCTTGGCTGCCAGCCAAGCCTGAAAATATACCTTCACTAACACAAAAAAATCCCACTCTAGCAACGCTAAGGGGTGCTACAGGAACGTTGTGGAATATTTTGTGGATTCTCAAATAGGCCATGTTTGTTTAGGATGTGATATACTTTTAATGTCTTATAAGAATTAGAATAAAGGTATGAAAATGCTAACAGTGATACATATTGTATACATAACTGGGCACGCTCAAAGTCCCATACATAGTGGATTTTTTGTTGTGTGGAATTTCCGGGATGTTGTTTCCCATCTGTGTGATTCCGACAGTACATATTTACATGGTTTCAATAGAATAAACAAAAAAAAAGAAAGACATTTCTAGTGCGGGTCTGCAACTCAGGCCAGGAGTTTTTCATTGTGTATGGGAGGGATTGCAGCACAAAGAGCTTGGATGAAGTGGGGACCAGATGCCAGGACTTAGGGCAGTTATAGTGTAGTCTTTTTTGCAGTTACAGATGGAATAGAATGCCATCTGCCATCTAGAGATGCACTGTACAGCTACCCTCTCATATCTACCTCTTATATTACAGCCTAACCAAGCTGCTTACATACTCTCCAGTCACTTAAAAAATATATGTGCCTACTATCTCATAGATAATACACACTCATTTTTTTGCAAGATAAAACTTGCCTTGTCTCCCACTGTTTGCTGCCTATTTAAGCACCCATTTAGTGGTCTAAAGTTAGACAATTTCTACCAAACACATACAGTACCTAAAATCTATATTTGTAATATTTGGGAATAATTTGGGTATATATTTGGATATATAGGGTCATGGTACATCGGCTCATGCAGGCGCAGTAGCGGGCGGGAGCGTGCCGGTGGCAGCACACGCTTGTTCCTGCTGCACACTCCGTGAGCATGCCCGCGGGTCAGGCAGACTTGATGTCCGCCGACGACCTGCGATCACCTTCTACAGAGGCAGAATGGGGATCTGCCAATGTAAACACTGCGGATCCCCTTTCTGTCAGGGGACATGGCACAATTCTACTTTTCCCAGTTACTGTTAGATCTGTCATGTCCCTGCCAGCCCAGCCCCCACACAGTTAGAGCACGCTGAGGGAACACACTTAACCCCTTGATCGCCCCCTACAGTTTAACCCCTTCCCTGCCAGTGACATTTATACAGTAATCAGTGGCTATTTTTAGCTCTGATCGCTGTATAAATGACATTGGTCCCAAAAAAGTATCAAAAGTGTCTTATCTGTCTGCAGCAATGTCGCAGTCCCGATAAAAATCGCAGATCACCGCCATTACATTAAAAAAAAAAAAATAATAAAAATGCTATAAATCTATTCCCATAGTTTGTAGACGTGATAACTTTTGCGCAACTCAGTCAATATATGGTGATATTGTGATTTTTTTTTTTCCACCAAAAATATGTAGAAGAATATGTATTGGCCTAAACTGATGAATAGATTTGTTTTTTTATATATTTTTTTGGATATGTATTATAGCAAAATGTAAAAAAAGTGTTTTCTTTTTTCAAAATTGTTGCTCTTTGTTTATAGCGCAAAAAATAAAAACCGCAGAGGTGATCAAATACCACCACAAGACATCTCTATTTGTGGGGAAAAAAAGACATCAATTTTGTTTGGGTACAACATCGCATGACCGCGCAATTGTCAGTTAAAATGATGCAGTGCCATATAGCAAAAAGTGCTCTGGTTATTAAGGGGGCAAATCCTTCCGGGGCTGTAGTGGTTAAATGCCCCCATGGTAATGTCCAACTTCACATACCCTTTTTGACAATATCTTGCCTATTGGGGTCAATTTATATTTACCAAAACTGTGTAATATGAGGACCTACATAAACTATCCAATCAATCTGTATCCAACCAGGCAGCTGCTTCCACTATATAATGACCTATATAAAGACAGAATTATCAATATTTCCCCCCCTAGACTTCATGGAGTTAGCGGCTAAGTTTGAATTTTGTGGATTTCAACCAGGATATCAACAAACACAACTGTGAATCAAACCCAGAAAAATTTGCTCATCCTTACTGGATACCCATGGTTCTCTTTTCCCTACCATGTTCTCTCTCTAAATTGTTTAATTTAAGGCTGTAAATATGGAGGCTAAAAGATATACTGCGTTACCCAAAAAAACTACACAATTAGCAGCCAGCACAGCAATAATAACCACTATTGAATCAAACCATATAAATAATAAAGTGCAGCGCTTGTAAGGAGGTGCCTAATAGTCTAATGATATCAGGTTCCTTACACACTCTTGTAAGAGAACATCATTCAGAAATATTCAAGTGCACGTACAAGGAATTAAATAACAATGTGAATTAAAAAAATCCTGTTACAAAATTATGTAAAGTGATTGAACAGTGCATACAGGTGAATGTACTTTAAACCATATATATGACTGCGAAGGGTCAAAATGTATGTATATATTTTAAATCATAATACACCAAATGCAATTGAAATCCTCAAACCATAAATAGTGTATATAATAAATAGTGTCCAGAGTTCCAAAAAATATAAATCAACCTCCGTGTATGATGAATAACCAATAAAGTGCTTGAATCAATGCCCCAACTTCAAATAAATATCCACACTTCCACCCAAGAGTAGGGGGGTGCAATAGAGGCCAAAAAAACTGAGCTTTCCACCACTATGCAGTGAAATCCTTCACCAAGAAAGAGAGTGGCTACTCTTACCAGATTTGCTCTGGATACAAGCGTAGTGGTCACTAGTTTCTGAATGTGTAGAACTCTCACACACGTTCCCGGATGTCCATCGAGGGGGTAATCAACTTAGTCAAAAATCCAGCCACGTGATGGTCATCAAATCACAGTCCCTCACCAGGGTGTCAGGATGTATATGAGCACAGGTCCTCATAGAAAAACAAAGCTCCACATAGCATAGTAATGTTCAAACAATGAATTTTTAATAAAAATTGCACTTACAAGTAAGTAGTTCATAAAAGCGGAATTCCAGATATACAAACAGGGGGCACAAAGGACTGGAGTGGACTCCTCTCACCCGATGCATTTCGTCTGACAAGACTTAGACTGGGGTATGAGTCCGCTGCTCCCCAATGCGCCCAATATATAGTAAAATCTCAAATGCCCCAAAATTGTTAATCATCCGAAGCTCCTCCCAATGGAGTCCATTGCGTGAGCTTCAAGCCTCACAATGAATGAGGAAATAACCACATAGGCCAATCAAGTTTGAGTTGCCCCATATTCAAGCCTCAATCTCATATAGACAATAATACATCACTTCCGGCCAGTTCTGATGGTGTATTAATTAAAACAAATAAACTTGCAAGAATTAATTGGTCTAATAATTCCTATATTCAAAAGAGGCAGAAGGCATTCCTTTCTCATACCGAATCTTTTATCTTGTATAGATGTAAGGAAGTGACGTACGTCTATACAGCCGATCTGAATAGGGAGGTGACGTGATACACTTGTTGCTGCCCTATCCTTCATATGCTTGATTGGCTTTGACAGAGCTGGTGGGAGGCGTTCGTCATTTCCTATTTTTTTACGGAAGCGCTGCCCCATTGTTTTCAATGGGCAGGGGCGGTGGAGGAGCGCTCACTGCACTGCTCCAAAGATGCTGCTTGCAGGACTTTTTGTAAAGCACTCCGGCTTTCACATTGGGGTGGATGGGGAGTGACTTTTGAGGTGCTATACAGGCTCTATTTTTAGCTAAATAGTGCCTGTAAAGCACCTCAGTGTGAAAGTGGTTTTATTGTATTTTTTTCAAAGTCTTTTTAATGAGATATACTGTATCTCTTGCTATGCCCAACCCTCCCACTGTTGGACTACTGTACTATAATATTGGGGGATAAAGCTGGCTGGCTTCTGAAAGTAGTTTCCTGTATATTACCTACAGAATTACTCATTATTTTAAGTTTGTTGTACGTGTTTGTGGTTCAAAGCATTTACAAATATGAATCTTTATATAGGAAAAGTATAATTTAAACTAAGGGTTTGTGACAACTCATGGGCTCTGAATTTTCTGGTAACCTTAAAGTGTATATAAACCCTAACTCTGAGCTTCTCCTATTTGCTCCCTTTTGGTCCTGCTAATACCAAACCATGATTGTAAACCTATGCTATTTCATATGTGATTGTGTTTTCATATCTGCAAACAAGCAGTTCTAAGAAACGTAGCTCTAGATTATGAAAAGGATATATGCACAAAAGTTCTCCCATACCAACTTGTGTGAAACACTAGAGCTGTAATATAATGCAACAAGAGATGACTTGTTTGAGTTGAATGCTTTTGTCTGAATTTCAAAATGAAGAAACCTGAGCACATATCTGCAAGGCTTTTTAAAGGTCACAAACCTGACCATGCTGGTGAAAGTCAAACAGGTGCTAACACTATCCGGTTTCCAGATATATCTCTACAACTCCTTACATAACTCCCTGGCTTATAAATGGTTCATATATTCATTCTAGGGGACAATGCTATGGGGGGAGATTTACTAAAACTGGAGAGTGCAAAATCTGGTGCAGCTGTGCATGGTAGCCAATCAGCTTCTACCTTCAGCTTGTTCAATTACGCTTTGACAAAAAACCCAGAAGCTGATTGGTTTCTATACAGAGCTGCCCCAGATTTTTCACCCTCCAGTGTTAGTAAATCAAGTAAAATGTTTCATACAATCATAATTAGCTCTTACTTTCTAAGAACCAAACTGAATGATTGATTACAATTTACAAATGTATAATAAGCAAGCAACTATGTTATAAAGAATTACACAGTTAAAATATGAATTGCCTAAAAAAATGTTTACTTTGAATTACATTTGAATGGTCAGTTTGTAGGCAGTGGGTACAACTAAAAGCAAGACAATCATTTGATGTCATTAATTGCTGCTGATGGTTGTGAAAAGAGTCAGTCTATGCAATCTCTGCACACTAATAAAAAATCAATTAACCAATTATTTAAAAAAGACAGTATTCATTTCAAAAGGTTATTTTACATGATTAAGGTTGTCAGAAGACTCCTAACAGTGATCTGAACAAAGACCCCAAGGCAGACATTTCCAGGAAGGGAAATACTGTAGTGTTGTCCAATTTTTCCTTGTCACAGTTCAAGAGCTGTAGCTTTTGTGGGACACATTTTTTTCAGTGTTCGTTCTCATACTAACAATCATTTTAGCTAACCATACAATCATTCTCTAGAGAGACTTTTGTATCTAAGTGTATTGTATCAAAAAGTTTCTCTTTTTAATAGGGTGGAAAAGATTAAGAACTATCAGGTTTGTATTTTTGTCTTTGTTCGCACTGGGAAGATTCCCCCTCATTTCATGTTCTGGTGACAACATGTCACATAGATAGGAAGTGATGGGAAATCTCTACAATGAGGACAGAGACAGCAGTAAAAAGCATATTATAGTAGATTGAGGCATGGTTTTCATTGCTATCTGTGTTGACCTATCCTATCGACACCGGTTCTCCCTGTTCGCAGACCCAAAGGTAAAAAACGTTTGGCTTTGGATTGTCTTAATTGATGCTTATAATTTAGATAGAGTAATATGTTGTAGGTACCAGATGCCCTGTCCAAGCTTTACAGGCCTACAAATGTGAGAGGATTGGATAATAGGGTATGTGGATACTGGGAAACAAAGAGCCACCAGTTTAGGAAGAAATGCACATATGTTCATGTCAGTGTTCCTGCACTGTTTTAATGTGCTCATGTTGCCCTACCCAGCACATTTCCAACCTGTTTTTACCAGTTGTAATAATCAGCCTTGAACATCTGCCATCTGGTGGTTGATATTCAGCGCTGCAGCTTATGTCTGTACAGTACACCCCTGCCTTAATCAGAAGTGCTTAAAAAGACTGCTGGGCATCAAGCATGTGCCTGACTAAAAATGTAGTCTTTCTGCCCACACTCTGGACAAAGGTTTTTCAGATTGGATTAAGGATTCTCCCCTGCTAATGGTGAAATCGGTGCCTGGTTACCAGCTCTAAACAAACAAACAAAGACTTGGGGGGAAGGGGGCACACCATAACTATAGATCACATTAAATATGGTGCTGCTATAAGACCATACAAACAGAGCAGAAGATTACAGCGCACACATATAAAAATGTCATTTAAATCCTACAAGGCTATTAAACATAATAAGCAAATATGGGTATTTGGTCACACCATATGGCCATACAGTGCTTAATTGTCTTAAGTGTCAGGACCCATATAACAAACAAAGACTTGAGGTTACCAGCTCTGCCCATCTGCTGCCACTATGATTGATGTGATGGGGAATGCAGTTGTAGATGTGAGACTCTGGCAGGAGGGCAGAGCATGGAACCCAGCTGGGTAAGTAAAATATTGGTCTAAGGTGGAATGACTGTTTAAAAGCATTAGACTGTAATATCATATAGATGAAAAACAGAACTGGTATGTATGATTTAGATATCTAATAGCAGCTTTAAAGTGGAATTTATATATTATTTTTCGTTGCTTCAGCACATAATTTTTAGAGTATCATTAGACTGTATATCACAAAGTTTTATCCAATTCAATTCCAACATGTTTTTTTGTTTTAAAAAAAACTGTGGCAAAACATTAGATCACCTTGAGGTGTCTACTTTAGAAAAAGGTATAATTTTTTAGGGATTTTGGACAATCCTGCCATTTTTATTTTACTAAAAGGAAGGGAAGGGGACGTGGCCTGGAACGGCATGGTGTAGGCAGCAAGAAGTGAGAGCTCCATCTTCCATCCATCCTGCTAGCTAATCCTGTACCCTCTACACTCCATTTTCTGGTACCAACAGCTGGATTTATTTACCCTGGACTGGCCTGATCATGTCTCCTCCAAAAAAAAAAGACAGATGTGTCTGCTAAACTAGACAAGTACCGTCTGATGGAGAGAGAGGCCTCGGAGGATAATGGCGCCGTGACCTCGGAAGGGGACCCGCCCAACCCTGAGACGACTAAAGTCCTGGAGGCCATTTCGGGGCTGCAAAGTACACTGACTTGCAGAATCGATGAGGTCAAGGTGGATGTCTCCTTTATTCGCCAGGACATCCAGAAGCTGTGGGTCAGGGTCACTGAGGCCTAGGCTCGGGTCGGCCGGGTGGAGGATGACATCCTTCCGCTCCAGATTGCCAGGGAAAACATTCAATTGCAGGCTCTCCAACAGAAGCAAGATGAGATGGAGAACCAGCTTAGGAGATGTAACCTGCAGTTTGTCGGTCTCGCTGAGGGCGCTGACCCACCCAAGTCCTCAACGTTCATGGTGGAGAGGGCACGCACCTTTATTGCAAAACTCTTAAACTACTGGGACCGGGATGCCATTTTGCGGTTAGCCAGGGAGAAAGGCAACATCCCTTTTTGGAACCGCACGCTGATGGTCTTCAGGGATTTTTCAGCTGATGTGCAGAAGAAGCGCGTCCAATTCACCGAGGTCAATCGGCAACTGCGGTCCCATCGGATTCCCTATACCATGCTCTTTCCCGCCAGACTTCGGGTCGTAGGGGAAGACAGAGCGCACTTTTTTGAGGATCTCAAATCTGCGTCCGAATTGGGATGGATGGATCGGCCTCTGCTTGAACACCCAGCACCTCTCCCCCTCGACCTTCTTCTTTACCCAGCGCCGCATATAACGACTTTTTTGGCACCATGATCAACACTGGAGACTGTCCTCCACACCGGGAGGCACACTGTAAGTGTCAGACTACTTTTCCCCTTATTTTACCTCATTTTTCACTCCTCATTGGTACAATTGGCATTGCCGTCCAGCCAGAGCCTGGTGCGGCCTTCACAGTCTCCACTATTACTCCTGACTACCTGCTTAAACTGACGGCACCGTATTTCCCCTCTTATCTCAGCCCAGAGGAGCTGTAGTGGACCCAGCCAAACATATTTTCTTCTGTGTGCTACCAATTTCCCACATAAGGCTGGGCTTCTTTTGGAGTACTGTTACTTGGCTCCTGGTCCCTTCGTACTCACTGGACTGGGAGCGGGAGCTCTCTTCACCATTGCTAGTTTGACAGCGAGATGTTCGTCCCCCTAGTACCGGACCTTTCCCTGAACTCCCCTGAGTTCCCTTTATCTGTGTTTGCCACCTATGGGTTTGTGATACCAATGCTCGCTCCTACTCCCAGGTCGATGCTCCCTCCTTCCTATGCTGTCAGAGTTTTTCCTCGGGGTGGAGGGACAGTCAGCCTGGTGAATATGGCGACATGGGTTCTCAGGTTGTTTTGACAGTAAAAGTTTTGGTTTGTTTTATTGAGATCCAGCAGAGTATATTTGCACTACTAAAATGTTATACACTGGTGGTGGGTATGCCATTAACGTTGAAGGCCAAGTTGTCTACATGCATTTTGGGGTCCCGCATGGCGATAATTGACACACCCTGGATGTGTTGGCCCCGCCATGCTGGGAGTACCTAAATCTGCATGGGCCGGTCATCCTTCTGTCCATGATCTACACAGGCTACCGTGACCCAACTGCGATTCCTGACATGGAACGTTAGGGGTCTGGGGGTTAGGCCGAAACGCACAGCGGTCCTGGCACATTTGAAAAAACAACGCGCGGATGTTATGGTCCTTGTGGAGACTCATTTAACTGATCAATTGCACATGACCCATAGGAAACCTTGGGTGGGCTGGCACTACCAGGCCCCGCACATCTCCGGTTTCAGAGGGGACGCAATATTAATTTAGTCCAGTCCAGTTTACCTTGCTGCCAATACAAACAGACCCCCAGGGTAGGTATTTGTTCCTGCATGCCAGAATTAGTGGGCAGGAGCTCTTGCTCCTGGCGTTCTATGTCCCCCCGCCATTCCAGTTTGAGGTGCTGCTGGGGTTGTCATTCGTGGCAGCCCGTCCCGCGGTTCCCTCGGTCTGGCTGGGGGACTTTAACGCAGTGGTAGACCCTTGCCTGGACAGGCTGAACCCCCAGCCCTCCTAGGCTTACACGATTCTGCAAATTCGTGGCTGATGTTGGCCTGGTGGACACCTGGAAACATAAACACCCCCAGACTAGGGCATTCTCCTGTTTCTCGGCCAGTCACATCACTATGTCACACATAGATATAGTGCTTATATCGCGTTCCCTGCTTCGCAGTTTACAGAAAGTGGGCTTTGCCCCTAGGACTCTATCAGATCACGCTCCATACTGGATGTTACTTAGGCTTAATACCATGCCCTCTACATACATGTGGCGTCTGAATCCTTTCTGGCTGGGGGTCCTCCCTGATTTAGGGGACTTAAAAACTGAATGGGAATCATTCCTAGATAGCAACAAGGATTCTGTGCCTCCGGGCACTGTTTGGGACACCTTTAAAATCCACGTACGGATGACAATCTCCCAAAGCATATCGCGATACAAACACTCCTCCTCCCAAGCACTACATTTGGCTCAAGAGCGACTTGAGGAATTAGAGCAGGCATTCCAGGTGGACCCCTACCTCAATGCTGTCACATCCATAAAACAGCAGGCCAGACTGGTGGACCACCTTCATATCTCCAAGGCAGAGCAGGGACTATTCTTTCAAAAGCAGAGAACATATGAGGTGAGCGAGCTGGTAAACTTCCCTGCCCTCCCTGGCAACCAAAGAGGTTAGAGGCCCCAACCACAGAGGAGGATATTGAAGAGACCATCGCCACATGGCACCTGCCAAAGCTCCTGCCTGGAGCTATACAAATCCCATTTAACTTTCTTTGCCCCCAGGCTGCGCAACCTATTCGCAGATATCTTCCAAACTTCTACCCTTCCTGGATCCATGAGGGAGGCCCTAATAGTCCTGATCCACAAACCGGGAAAAGATCCCCAGCTTCCCGAATCATACCGACTTATTTCACTTCTCCAGTTAGACGTCTAAATTTTAGCTAAGGTCCTGGCCCTTCGTCTAAATAAGGTGATCCTAAGCCTGATCCACCCTGACCAGGTGGGGTTTATGCCAGCTAAGAACACAGCCTTTAATCTTAGGCGACTCTTCATGAACCTGCAGACTTCCCATGATAACGTTGGTGCGAGGGTAGTAGTATCTCTCCACGCAGCCAAGGCGATCGATTGGGTTGAGTGGAATTACCTCTGGGAATGCCTTGGCTGCGTCGGGTTTGGACCAAACTATATTAAGTGGCTTCAAATCTTTTACCAAGTCCCTGAGGCGAGGGTTTCAGTTAACGGATGTGTCTCTGACTCATTTCCCTTGGCAAGGGGCACGCGTCAGGGCCTATCCCCGTTGTTATACGCCCTGGCGGTTGAGCCACTGGCCGCATCACTCAGAGCACACCCGGGAGTCAGGGGGTTAAGTAAAGGTCCTCTCGTGGAGACCATAAGTCTTTACGCAGACGACATGCTTTTATATCTGGAGAATGCAGGCGCATCCCTCAGTTCGGCCTTGGAGGTAATCAAACAATTTGGCCGCTGTTCCGGCCTCAAAATTAACTGGGACAAGTCCCAGATACTACCAATAGACTACGCTAAATTGAACATAGAATCCCTCTTTTCTATTCTAAAATCCACAACCCAAGTGTAGACCAGGCTTCCGCTAGGCGTCATGGGCCGAATTAGTTTAATCAAGATGATACTACTCCTCAAACGTCTTTACAGTTTCTGGCATGCACCAGCGTACTTACCACTCCATATATTTAAACGCTTTGAATCTATTCTTAACTCCTTCGCGTGGGGTTCATCCTGGCATAAGTTATCCTGGTGCGCACTAAAGAACCCTACTCATCTGGGAGGTGTGGCACTTCCCGACCTCAATTCCTATTATATATCCTCCCAACTGTCACACTTTTATCATATCGACAAAGGGGACAGGGTTCGCTACCAGGCGCTGGTCTATTCCCCCACTCGAACAGAGTGACCCACCCTTTTCAAATTTTGTTTGGGGATGATCGAGACTGTGGGGGCCTGAGTGGGAGGGACAGCATGCTATTCCACCACTGCAAAATATGAGCACTAGTGAGACGTAAGCTTAAGATCACCTCAATAAATGCTTGCTCCCCCCTATGGGGCAATGGGTGCCTACCTGAACTCCTCATTGTCCCTGACCAACACCTTTGCATCTCCGGGGGTATAGTCTACCTTTCTCAGGTGTATAGTAACAACGTGGTCAGGCCATTTCAACAATTAAAGAGCGAATTTGACCTCCCAAACTCTATGCTGTTCCGCTACCTCCAGCTACGTCATGCGTTGATCTCCCAGTTCGGTAACTCCCCCCTGACCAGCTACAAATTTACCCCCTTGAAATTGTGCAGGGCTCTGATTCAAATAAACTCACATTCATCTTTTATAGTTGCTTGATTACACCCTCAGCTACGACTCTTAATTACCAACTCAAATTGCGCTGGGAGGCTGACGTGGGGGGGATGGACGATGCAGAATGTGCTGGAGGCCTGCAAGCTGGTCTCTCCCAAATTTTTGGACCGCTTAACACAAATGTATATACTCCACAGGACTTACCTGACTCCTCTCCGCATGGTCAGGTACCGTGCGAATTACAGCCCTATGTGCACTAGATGTGGGACAGGCCTGGGGTCGTTCTATCACTTGATCTGGATGTGCCCCATTTTCCAGGGATACTGGTCCCAGGTTGTGAAATTCCTTCACGATCGCATGGGATCTCCGCTCACGGTATGCCCCAAAAGGTGTTTACTGGGACTATTTCCCGACCCAGATGCTGACAAATGCTTACACATTTTCCTTCAAGAAACACTGTTTGCTGCTAGACTGATGATCGCACGTGTATGGTTGCAGGCTGCACCTCCGTCCCCCCAGGACTGGGTGGCCGCAGTAAAAGCAGCCTTGCCCTACAAAAAACGTATATACACAAACAGGGGTAAACTGGCTGGTTAACTTTGTAGTTCACTTTCCCTACTCTTTCCTTAATCTCATAGGGATCCTGCCATTTTCCAAGGAATTTACTTTCAACAGTGGGGACCAGCACCAGTACTCTGTCCCTGGGGTTGAAAGTTTGGGTCTTAGCACCCCAATTATAAACCTGTCTCTGAGCCTCCTGGGCTCGCTCCATATGTTCTCATACTAGGGGCAGGACTGCTGAGATTCGATCCTGCGTCAAGGAGATATGCTCGATGACGCTCCTGTGAGGGGTAACCTCTCCTTCCCACGTTTCTTTGGCAACATCTAAAAGTCCCTGGGGATTTCTACCATACAAAAGTTCAAATGGGGAGTACTCTGTAGATGCCTGCGGAACCTCTCGTACGTCAAGCATGAGATATGGCGGCAACATATCCCAATCTCTCCCATCTTTTTCCACTACCTTTTTTCAACATGCTTTTCAGTGTTTTATTAAACTTCTCCACAAGTCCATCCATTTGGGGGTGGTAGACCGAGGTAAGGAGATGGGAGATTTTATACAACTTGCACAATTCCTTGGTTACACGGCACATAAACGGGGTGCCCTGATCCGTTAAGACCTCTTTAGGGATCCCGACCCGACTAAACATAAACACCTGAATCAACTCCCTGGCGATAGTCTTAGCCAGTGTTGCCAACCTCCCGCAGTGTTTTTTACTGGCAAAACATGGAAAATTTACTGGCGGAACACATTTTTTACTGGCAACCTGAAAAGTAACAGAACTCCTATTTGAAACTAAGATAATTGATATTTAAACACAACATGGAAACACTGACAATACCAATATCAAGTAGTTTGCCTGGTTTACACTTAAAAGGTCAACACAGCATGACAAATTTTCAGACCCTGATATTAATAGACAGTTGTAAAAATCACTGCTTTTTACAAACTGTCAGTAAATATACTGGCGGTTGGCAACCCTGGTCTTAGCGGTGGTGTTCTGCAAGGGTATAGCTTCAGGATAGGTCGCGTAATCTAGTATTACCAGGACGTGCTGGTGTCCTCGGGCAGACTTTACTACTGTATACCTCCCAACTTTTTGAGATGGCAACGAGGGACACCTATCGGAAAAAATATGTAGACATAGGGCACATCCCTTGCCACACCCCCTTTAAAGGAGGATTATATGGGAAAAAAAAGGTTTGACTAAATCCAGAAGTGCTTTATTACCACTTATATTCCTTTTATATTTGCTTTTGAAATGTACAAATGCAGCAATTTAGAAATTAGATAAAAGTTTTAGCACTGGGAAACACTTTTTGAAAGATAAATAGTGCATTTTATATACAACCAGGTCCGGCCCTACCATGGGACCGGGTGGGACCATGGGTCCCAGGCGGCACTTTAAGAGGAGCGGCAACATGGGCGGACTGCCCGAGGCCCCCTCCCTCTAGCATGCAGTGGCTCAGTCTGTCATGTCATACATAGGCATGCTTCGAGTGGCCATGTGCCTCCTACCTCTGTCATTTCTCTATACCTTGATGAAAGGGGCAGCAGGGCGGCATATAGACCAACCGATGCGCTGCATTTTCCTCCTTGAAGCCAATGAATGCCTGTGGGAGGAATAGGAGAAGCGAGCATTTAGTGGCTGCAGGGAGGAAAATGCAGATCATAGGTTGGTCTATATGCCGCCCTGCTGCCTCTTTCATCTAGCCTGGTGCTATATGTTTCTGGCAGCCATCGGTTACTAGGACTGCCGGCTCTGCCTCCCAGCTCCTCCTGACACCGGTCCTGCTTCTTAGTTCCAAGTTATTAGTCTACCTATGTTGCAGCCAGGACCGTCCACCCAGCCTCTCCTCCCATTGAAATTGTAGCATGGATTCCGGGGGGCTGGAAGAGTCAGCTGACCCAGTACCAGTAGAATTAAGGGGGAGGAGCTGGGGGAGGTTTACACTATGTGAGGAGACACGTGAAGCCTGTAGGGAGCCGGAGGCACATCAAGCATGGAGTTAGGAATGCACACTGACAGCAGTGAGTGCTGTTGATCCCATCCTTCCCTTCACACAGCACTGCTAATGATCCCATGCCCTAGAGCACCTCCACTCATCCACCCCCCCAGCACCTCCACTCATCCACCCCCCCAGCACCTCCACTCATCCACCCCCCCAGCACCTTCACTCATCCACCCCACCAGCACCTCCACTCATCCACCCCCCCAGCACCTCCACTCATCCACTCCCCCAGCACCTCCATTCATCCACCCCCCAGCACCTCCACTCATCCACCCCCCCACCACCTCCACTCATCCACTCCGCCAGCACCTC
>BLSH010068074.1:308680-318953 GCA_018402905.1 Glandirana rugosa
GGCGGGGTGGTCGGGAGGATAGGTCGAAGGACGATTGACATAGGCTCAGTGTGATGAGAGCAGAGTGACAGTCACTAGTACACCTAAAACAATATACTCGCTGCCAGTGTATTCCTTCACTCTGCTGTGGCAGAGATTGTGTTTGAACAGAAGGGAGCAGCCTCGGATACAGTTAGCAGGAAGCTGGATAGGAGGGCTGGTGGGGCGGCATATAGGAGAACCGATCTCTCTCCTGCAGACGCTGAGATCCCTGCAGGAGCCAGGAGGGGAATGGAGGAGATCGGTTCTCCTATATGCCGCCCCACCAGCTCTCCTATCCAGCTCCCTGCTAACTGTATCCACGCTGTTAACATGAGACGAGCAGTAATGTGTTCCTAGGACCGCCTCCCAGCTCCGCCCCTCAACCGCAGCTCAGGAGTAGTAGAAAATCATGACAGCTGTCGCACGGGCCCCTTGCAGCGTCGGGGCCCGGTCGCAATGGCGACTGCTGCGACTGCTATAATTACACCCCTGCAGCCAAGACTAGGTTGAGATAGTTCTTAAAGCAATCAAATGACAGTTAGCAGTGACAAGTAAATGATACCAATGTACACAATAATAAAAAGTATTAAATGGATTTCTCAAGAAAGCTATTGGCTGCTATAAGGATTACTTCTGCTAAGGGAAACTCCAGGCTGGCCTATTGTACTTTTTATCCTAATGAGAGATAAAGTAATATAAACACCAGTGACGTTTTGCCTGCGTTGGAGCTCAAAGAAACAAGAATTTCTTAGTGTGACACAGTGATAGCAATCAAGGTAGAGCAGCTGGTTCTGAGTTATAGCAATCCTTTAGGTAATCCAGAATAAAGGTGTCTGTATATAGTGTTTAGATTGTGGTATTAATAGCTTGTGACTGAATTTGCTTTGGGCAAAGTGCCCTCTCACAAATCCTAACAATGTTCGATAACCTACAGATGAACGATCAAACGACTCTCCTTACTGCATGCGGACAGAGATGGCAATCAGTCTGCTGAACCAGTGAGCCGTCCAACTCTGATTCTTTCAGCGAGGCTGCAGGGGGCGTCCCTCAGGTTGCATGCGACGTAAGGCTGTGTAGCGCATGGTAGGCTCAGTCTTCTCACACAGCTGCGAGATGGTGCTCACATGATGGGACCTGGGAAGCAAGAGAGCGTGGGCCTGGTCAGCAGATCCATTTATAGTCTCTCCCCCAATTCTCCCCTGGAGCAGATGGCTTGCTGGGAGGGGTAGTTCATAATCAATTCTGCAGTTCAGTGATGTCTGCTCAGAAGATTGCAGTTCCCACAATGCTTTTCTCTAGGCTCAGAAATGTGATGTCATTTATCCAAGCCCAGCACTAGGGGGGGATACAGAAACAGTCTGGAGCAGCAGAAGGCAAGTCTGCAAAGTTAGATAATTGTAGTCCGCTCCCGCCTACATCCTCCCCCCACTTGAAAGTGTTTGGTCCCCAAAGACAGGATACAGTACCACCAAATGTTAATTGATTAACACATTAAAGATCTGCAAATAATATTCTGCTAACCAGAATCTACAGTAGCAAATAGCTGACTAATAGACGGATTTTCCAACAGTAAACTATACAAGTCATCAAAGTTAAATCATTTTGGTGAAAGGCCGTTGATCTGTTTAAATTAGTTCATCTGAGCTTTCTCCAAGGGTGTTGAATGTTAGTCTCTTAGGTGGATGGATTTCCCATCTAAGTCTTGAGTATATGCTCTCTTAAGGTTCAGGTTCACAATTCAGACCCCCAAAACTACAACAGGGCTCCGGTTCTTCCAAACTCTCAGGAGAAGTCTCTCCTCCTTCTCCTCCTGCTTCGTGGATGGGGGGGAATTGGAATTTCTCCAATATCTTGTACTTCAGAGTTGTCGGCTGGTTCTGGTTTAACCCCTTCAGCCCCTCTTACAGGGGATGGTACAGACCTCTCTATCTCAAAAGGCTGAGGTTCTACCCTTTTGGTATAGATATTTTACCCATGTCTTCCATTGGGGACTGAGAGACTCTGGTGGTATCCTTGAGCCGGGGAACCCATAACCAGTCAAGGGTCAGTTCTTCCTCATCAGTCTCCTCCTCTTCGTCCTCTTGGGAGGTAGATTTAGGTGTCCGATGGGTTCTATATCTTAAGATAGGAGGGCAAGGTGCATCAGGACAAGGAGGTGGAGATACCTGAATATCCTCAGATATAGACAGGAGGTGGTCTCGATGCCATGTCTTGAGTGGACCCGTTTTCCCTTCAGGACAAATCTGGTAAACAGGAAGACCGGGCAATTGTTTGCAGATGATGTATGGTTGAGAACGCCATTGATTGGCCAACCTATGTTTTCCCGGCACCCGGGTCTCCTGGTTGAAACTCCTGAACCTGCACTTCATCAAAGTTCCTTTTGTTTCTTTATTCTCTAGCAGTGGATGCTTCCTTGGCTTTCTCATAGGCAGTTTTTAGGTTCCATCGAAGCCTATCAACATGTCCTCGATAAAAAGGCTGAGAAGTGTGATCCAGGGAAGTCCCAAAGGCTAGATCCATAGGCAAATGGGCTTCCCTCCTGAACATCAACCGGTACAGAGAGTAGCCTGTAGAGTTTTGTACAGTGCTAATGTAAAGCATGGACCACTGTAGTCACCCCAATGTGGTTTCTTTTCTAAAAGTAGCATTCCCAGCATGTTCATGAGGGTACGATTGAAATGTTCTGGTTGTGGATCTCCTTGGGGATGATAAGGAGTGGTTCTGGACTTTTGAATGCTCAGCAGTTCACACAACCGTTTTACCAGTTTACTCTTGAAATCCTGAGATCAGCAGCATCTGATAATCTCGCGCTACCAATGCCTTCTTAACAAGGTTGCATAGTGGATCTTCATATTGATCCCTTCTCAAGTCTTCCTTTGTCAACTGAGGTAATTCTGACTATCACAATAACACCGAGGCACTCCAACGGGGGTAACTCCCACGGCTTCTCAGCTCCCGTGGCCGCCTTATGATGATGTTCTACTCCCTGGCACACTGGGTGAACTCCTTCAGGAGTCAAGAGAATCCAGTTCCTTGCACCATCATCTGAAACATATGGTCTTCAGGATAGGACATCTTCATCTTGGTTTCTTATCCCTTATCGGTACTTCAGGCTGAATTGGAACCCAGACAGGGCGGCCAACCACCGATGTCCAGTGGCATCTAATTTAGCAGTAGACAACAGGTAGGTCAAAGGATTGTTATCTGTTTTGACCACGAATGTAGCTTCTTATAGGTAGTCTCGCAGCTTGTCTGCTACTGCCCACTTGATGGCCAAAAACTCTAACTTGTGCATAGATTAGTTCTTCTCAGAGGGAGTGAGACTCTGACTAACATATGCAATTGGACAAAATTTCCCTTCCGTTTCTTCATATAGAACTCCTCCAGCCCATCTTGGCTGGTGTCCAAATGCAACTCATAAGGCTTAGAAGGATCAGCGTAGGCCAAAACTGGAGCTTCAATGAGGCTCTCTTTCAAACGTCTAAAAGCATTCTCACACTTCGAAGTCCATTGATCCTGAATAGAGTCACACAGTCTCCTGGGCCCTAGCTGTCTGGGCTCCCCTGAATTTGACTTCTGCGGACCTTCTTTCACTTCCCTCTGCAACAACTCATTCAGAGATTCGCAATTTGTGCAAAGTTTTTCACAAATCTGGGGAAACCGATGCACTAGCTCCCTGTGTTTCAGTGTCCGTGCTCCAGGGGGCCCTCTTCCCGTATCAACCGGAACTCATTAGCAGCAGTCAGCTATAGGTCTACAACCTTTTTGGTGTGTTTCACAGCCCTCGGTGCGATTTGCACTCCAACGGTGCGCAACTGTCACCTGACCTCACTTGTCATGACAGTTTGATCAGCCATGGACCTGGCTAATGTGCCGCTACCTGCAGATGATCCGCTGCAGGGCATAGTCCGCAGACTGGAGACCCAAGAGTCTAATCAGATGCAGGTGATGTGATTTCTGCAAGATTTGGTGTCCCGCTTTGACCAGCTGCAGGCCTCCCTAGGACCTCCAGTGTAAACAACATTCACCACAGCCTGTGGTCGTATCGGTTCCAGTCACACTCGCAGCTGCTAACCCGTTGCAATTACCGGCTCTGTCCCATTACTATTCTAGGGCCTGCAGAGGGTTCCTCAGCCAGTGCACCATTCATTTTGAGCTTCAGCCTCAAAAATTCCCATCCGATCGGGTTAAGGTGGCCTACATTATTTCTCTCCTTTCTGGTGAGGCTTTAGCCTGGGCTGCCCCTCTGTGGGAGAAGAGTGACCCCATGGTTTCTAGTCTGTCGAGTTTCTTGAAGGTCTTTCGGAACATCTTTGAGGAACCAGGTCATGTCTCTTCAGCAGCCAGATGCCTATTATGCCTCCGCCAGGAGTCTTTTTCTGTGGGCCAGTATGCCCTCCATTTTCGGATTCTGTCTGCTGAGTTGAACTGGAACCATGAGGTCTTAGTTGCAGCCTTCTTACAGGGCCTCTCTGACAGAGTGAAGGACGAATTAGCATGTAGACCCATCCCCGTCGATCTGGACAACGTGATCTCCATGTGTAACCAGATCGACATTCGCTTCCAGGAGAGGGCTCTAGAAAAGAGATGCCAGCACCCCTTGGTCCCTAGTCAGCCTGAGCTCCCCTATCTGCGATCTGTGGAGCATCCCCTGCCAGCTGAGGAACCCATGCAGCTTGGCCAGACCAGGCTATCCCCCGAGGAACATGCTAGCCGCAGAGCCTTGGGCCTGTGTCTCTACTGGGGGGCAAAGGTCATTTTCGTGACACTTGCGCACTGCGTCCAGGAAACGCTCGGGTCTAATACATCTGGAAGGTGGAGTATTGGACCCAGAAACCTCACCTTCACATCTCCTGCTGTCGTTGTTCCTTCACACCGGCGCTTCTTCTCCTTCGGTCCTGACATACATTGATTCTGGAGCTGCTGGCAACTTTATGGACTGGAGAACGGCTTCTTCCATCAAGCTTACCCTTTCGCCTCTCGCCACTCCATTGGTGGTGATCAGTGATCGATGGCATTGTTTTTCCAGGGGGGCTATCCACTTCCAGACCCTTCCGGTTAAGATGTCGGTTGGAGTACTCCACCAGGAGGAGATAGCCTTCCTTGTCCTACCTAAGGCCTCAACCCCGATTGTATTGGGCCTTCCCTGGTTACAGCTCCATTCCCCACACATTGAGTGGACTTCCAGGCAGATACTGGCTTGGGGTTAGTCCTGTTTCTCATCCTGCCTACACAAGGTTGCTCCTAAATAGAGACTTCCTGTAGTCACCACCTCAGTTTCTTCTGCTCTTCCCGCTGCGTATAGCGATTTCCAGGATGTCTTCTCTAAGAAATCAGCTGAAGTGCTTCCCCTCACAGGTCCTTTGACTGTACCATTGACCTTGTTCCTGGAGCGACTCTGCCCAGGTGTCGTACCTACCCTCTGTCCATCCCTAGGACCCAGGCCATGTCAGAGTATTTCACTGAAAACCTAGAAAAAGGGTTCATTTGGAAGTCCCCGTCTCCGATGGGAGCAGGATTCTTTTTCATTGCCAAAAAAGATGGCACTTTAAGACCTTGCATTGATTATTGAGGTTTAAACGTGGTGACAATCAAGAACCAATACCCCTAATCTCTGAGTTTTTCGACAGATTGAAAGGCGCCTCCATCTTTACCAAGTTGGATCTCAGTTGTGCCTACAATCTCATCCGTGTAAGGGAAGGTGACAAATGGAAAACCGCGTTTAACACGAGACACATGCATTATGAATACCTGGTTATGCCCTTTGGGCTGTGTAACGCCCCAGCGGTATCTCAAAACTTCGTCAATGAGGTCTTCAGGGATTTGCTGTATCAATTTGTGGTCATCTTTCTGGATGACATTCTAATCTTTTTGGAAGATTTTCTTGTCCACAGAAACCATGACCGGGTTGTACTCCAGCGACTTAGGGAAAATAACCTGTAGGCCAAGCTGGAGAAATGTTCTTTTGAATGTTCTGAGGTCCTGTTTCTGGGATGTTTCGTCTCCAGTTTGGGTCTTCGTATGGATCCCGAAAAGGTCTCGGCCATTACCAACTAGCCTCTTCCTGCCAGCCTCAAGGCCACACAGCGATTTCTTGGGTTCACCAGTTATTATCGGCAGTTTATTAAGAACTACTCTTCTATTGCTGCACCTATTATTGCCTTGACTAAGAAAGGTGCTAATGCCAAGGAATGGCCTCCTGAAGCTTTTGCTGCATTCCATGATCTGAAACAAGCCTTTGTTTCTGGTCCTTTCTTAAGGAGACCTAAGCCTGGGGACCCATTTTTTATTGAAGTGGACGCTTCCTCTACTGGAGTAGGAGCGGTGCTTCTTCAATTATCTGAGAATAAATGACAGCCATGTGCATTTTTCTACAAAAAATTTTCTCAGGCAGAGAAAAATTATGCTATTGGGGATCGGGAGCTTCTTGCTATTAAATTGGCGCTAGAGGAATGGCATCACTCCATAACGATCTTCACTGATCATAAAAATTGACACTACTTACAGAGTGCTAAATGACTGAATCCAGGCCAGGTGGAGTCTGTTCTTTTTCCCTTTCAATTTTACAATCACGTACAAACCTGGAGCTGATGCACTCTCTAGGTCATTTGACACGCTGGATGAGGAGCCCTCCTCTGATCCTGAGGCGATCATTCTGACCAGGTGTATTCTTGCCTATTCCACCACTCTGGAGTCTAAAATTCCTCCTGGCAAGACCTTTGTCCCCATTGAACTGAAACCTAAAATCCTTCATTGGGGACATGATTCCAAGTTGTCGGGTCATGCTGGGTTCTTCCGATCCCTTCAGCTCATCAGTCGCCACTACTGATGGCCTACTCTCCGTTCAGATGTCGAAAGCTATGTGAAGGCATGCCATGTTTGTGCCCAGTCTAAGTCCTTCACACAAGCTCCTGCCGGTCTGCTCATGCCCTTGCCCATTCTGAAGGAGCCCTAGACTCACATTGCTATGGATTTCATCACGATCTTCCGCCGTCTGAAAAGAACACAGTTATTTGAATGGTAATCGATCGGTTCTCCAAGATGGCTCATTTTGTTCCCCTTCCTGGTCTCCCTTCTGCTCCTGCTTTGGCCCCCATCTTTGTTCAAGAAATCCTCGGCTTCCATGGGGTTCCTTCCCATATTGTTTCAGACAGGGGGGTTCAATTTACATCCCTCTTCTGGAGAGCTTTTTGCAAGTCCCTCAATATTGTCTTGGATTTTTCTTCTTCTTACCGCCCTCAATCCAATGGACAGACTAAGAAGTTTAATCAGGAGTTAGTGGTCTTCCTTTGCACCTTAGTCTCCGCTCATCCTGATGACTGGTCCTCTCTACTTCCGTGGGCAGAATTCTCTCACAATAACCATGTTAACACCAGTTTTCAGAAGACCCCCTTTTTCACAGTTTATGGAAGACACCCGCAGCTTCCTCTTCCTATGACCTGTTCTCCGGATGTTCCAGCTTTGGCTACTGTTCAGCAATCATTCAATAGCATTCGGGGTGAGGTTCATGATTCCCTCCGGGCAGTGGCTGATAAGTTTAAGGGCTTTGCTGACCGTCGCAGGCGTAAATTGCCTGCTCTACAGATTGGAGATAAGATCTGGCTTTCCACCAGGAACATCAAACTCCAGGTTCTTTCTTTGAAATTCGCACCAAGATTCATTGGTCCGTATTCGATAATTTATTGGGTTAACCCGGTTTGCTTTAAACTTCAGATTCCCAAAAGCCTCAGGATATCTAACTCCTTCCATGTTTCCCTTCTGATGCCCCTGGTCCTCAATAAGTTCTCTCGTCCTTTCCCTACCGTGGTTCTGGTCTCTGAGGATAATCATCAGTACGAGGTTAGTCAGATTCTGGATTCTCGCCTCTGTAAAGGCATCCTTCAGTATCTCGTGCATTGGAGAGGGTTTGGTCCTGGGGAGAGGTCATGGATTCCTGCATCTGGTATTTGCACCTCGTCTTGTTAAAAGGTTTCATTTGAGGTTTCCCTCAAAGCCTGGACCCAAGCAAGGAGGGAGAAACCTTGTAAGAGGGGGGTACTGTCATGAAACCACAGCAAACATTCTGTCATGAAACCACAGCAAACATTCTGTCATGAAACCACAGCAAACATTCATGTCTTATCTGTTGCCTACCTTGCTGCATGTGTTCAGTTAAAGGCCAGGCCTCCCTCACCTGTGTGCTTTAGTAGGCCCCCTTCAGCTGGTCTCCACCCCATGCCCTAATTGAGAACAGGATATATACACCTGGCAGTGCAAGCCTGCATTGCTGATCAACATTTGTCCATGTTTGGTTTCATGTTTAGTTGCTCCTATCATTTGCTCTGAGCCTTATTCCATGTACTGATCTTTGGCTTGTCTGACTATCCCTGCCTGCCTGATACCCCGATCTTTGTTTATTCTCTGTTTCTCCTGTCTGCTTGTGGCCCTGACCATTTGCTATTTACCTCTGACTATTCTTTGCTGTTCCTGCGCTGCTGCTTCCTCTCTTCCACCTGTAGCCAGCCAAGTGTGAGCTAGGGGACCCTAGGGGCCGCGACCTGCATCCAGTTGCAGCCAAATCCATCCTCACCACTAGAGGCTCTGGTGAACACCCACTGGCTCTTAGACTCTGCACCCATGGGAAACCAATGCACTAGCTCCCTGAGTTTTAGTGTCCGTGCTCCAGGGGGCCCTCTTCCCGTATCAGCCAGAATTCATTAGCAGCAGTCAGCTATAGGTCCACAACCTTAGTGATGCGCTTCACAACCCTTGGTGCAATTCACACTCCAGCGTTGTGCACCTGTCAACTGACCCTAGGTGTCGTGACAAGCGAAATCCTAAAAATGATCTCAACTTTGTAACAGTCCTTGGTCGAAGCCAAGAGGTAACAGCGCCCAGCTTTTGTGGGTCTGTGACTACTCCGTTGGCTGAGACCACATGTCCCAGATAGATTACCGGCGTCTGGTAGAATTAACATTTCTCCAACAGTTTTAGCCCTTTTGCATGAAGTTTATGGAGTTGTACTTCATGCTTCTCTAGCGTCTTACCAAACACGATGATATCATCCAAGTACACAAGCACCTCTATCAAGTTCATGTCTCCCACTGTGTTCTCCATAAACCTCTGGAAGGTGGCTGGGGTTCCTGCCAATCCCTGTGGCATGCAATCAAACTCAAAGAATCCCAACGGGCTGATGAATGCCATCTTCTCTCGGTCATCAGGATGCATCGGTATCTGGTAGTATCTACACTTCAGATCCCAACACGCTCAACCACTTTGCCCCAGATAGGCACTGCAGGGCATCCTCTATGCGGCGTGTGGTGTACGGATCAGGAATGGTTCTTCGGTTCAGCGTTCTATAATCAATGCACATCCAAATGGTTCAATTTTCCTTGCGCATCACCACAACGGGGGATGCATAGGGGTTCCTTGATTCTCTAATGAAGTGAAACTATTGGAGAAGGCCCAACCAAGTTCTTCGGCAAGTTTCTAATCTGGGACTCTATGTTTTGATCCTAACTAACTTCTTTGGCGGTCATAAAGTCACAGTGAAAATTCGACTAGGAGGGGTGCATTGACCTCTTGTGTCTTTCTCCCCTCCTGAGTGGCTCATTTTTGGGTGCAGGCAAAGAAGAAGAGGGGCAAGTGAAAGAACTTGCTCACCGCTTCTGTTTTGACTCTTTACGAACTTTGGAAGCTCAATTGGCTCCTTCACAGAGGTCCCCGAAAGTTTCCTTTCCTTCCTCGTATCTTCTGTAATGCTTTTAACACTTCTTTGAACAACTCCAGACTCATAATTCATAAAGATATAAAGAAAGCTGCGCTTGTGTGTAGGACATAAATCAATATGATATAAGAGTGAACTTATAAACATCCAAATGTGTAAGTGTCAAATAATAATATAGTGAATAAGCTCATAAATCTCCAATCCCATATAAGTCCATATATAAGTGAATAAACAAGTCCAGTGATAAAGGTGACAAAAATGAAGGAAAATTCTTGATCAGGTCTTCTAAATGAATAGACCGGCATACACCACAGTGCCTCAATAGTGAAAAAACACCTCCACCACAGATGGTTGTGCCCTTACCAGATCACTTGGACCTCTTATTACAGGAGGTCTAAGGCGCTTGTGTGGATCAAGGCCTCCACAGGGCCGTAAAGATCCTGTTGTCTATGGGGCGCCCTCTCTCTCCGTTGGGTCGGATCCTTTCCTATCCTTTGTGGGAGTGTCTGAGACCACTTCCTTGGGTGTGTATTAGGTTGGAAGTAC
>BLSH010068074.1:319965-333128 GCA_018402905.1 Glandirana rugosa
ACTATTGAGTTCAGCGTGTCCGAGTTTTCGTTCACATAGTCTCAAAAAATATCAAAAATTATAAAAATGCAAAAAGAAGTGAATCTAGAAAAAAGCTGAAGGGAGGGGGATTACTCCCCAACTTCGGATGTGATCCGGCTTTACAGTATAAAAAATATATATATATAAATTGAGGAGAATCTAGGGAAAATCATCATATAGTTAATCAAGAGTTGTCAATGAAACAATGGGAATGTCATCACCCTGTCCATCAGGAGTTGTCTATACTCTTTGGGACACTTAGCCTTGACATGCCCAATCTCCCAACATCCAAAGCATCTCCTTTCTTTGGTTTGGGTGACTTCAACCCTCCTGGGTTAAATCATTGCTCTTGCATTTTCCCTTGAGTTTTTCCATTACTCACATCAAAGCCTGATACACTTGCTTTTGAGCCTGTGCGACTTGAGTTATCAATTCCACTGGCTATGACTCACAGTCTGATTTCTTACTGTCAGGACTGACAGGCACTTCTCGCTTTGTTTCTGCCTCACTATCCTCATCTGAAAAACTAGGTTTGACATGGGCGACCTGGGCAGACATTTTCTCTCTCCTCCCTCCATTGGCAGCTGACTCTTTCATCCCCTGGCTCTTCTCCTTCAATAAGGCCTCTTCCTCAATGCTTCTCTCTCGGTTCAGTGGTCTTGAGCAATAGCTTCAGAACAATGGAATGGTTTGGACGGGTCCCTTGTAAGACCCGGTCTAAACAAGCTTGGTCAGAATTCTTTTGGTCAATGCCCTTCTTAAAAATAATCTGGTGTAGCATTCTCTCCACTTGAGAAATATACTCTGAGAGTCTCTCCCCTCTTTGTTGGTGAGTGATTGAACTTGTACAAGAGATAGGAGGTCTTCCCCACTCTGACAAATACAGCGTACAGAGCTTCTATGTAATCCATAGCAACACAATTTTTTCCCCATTTGCAGATTACAAATCACTGCAGCTGCTGGTCCTCTCAGACCCTCGCTTAGCTGCTTCTGAAACACTCCATTCTTCTATAGCCTGAATGGCCTGATGCATACATGTCTCAAACTCCTCCCCTCCAGCCGGCATTGGCAGTTGCGCCGAGAAGAATCAGAGCCTCCTTGGTTTGCATTGCCAGAGCCATTTTTCACCAAACTCTCGACTAGCCGGCTCATGTCTGTGTAGAACAAGGGGGAGGGAGCAGTAGCCCCACAGGAATCTGCACCAACTGGACTGTGTGCAATGCACCGGCTGGCAGTGGCCCCTCTGTGGCCTCTTCCCCCACCCGCAGTGGGACCACCCAAGCGATTACTACTTCCACTAAGAGCACCTCTTCTTCCCAGAAACAGGCAGGTATGTCTTCCTGCTACTCCATCAACACCCACACAAAGTCCAGAGTAAACTTTACCTTCACATCCAGAATGTATCCCCTCTGCTCTGGGACTAAGGCTTTCATCCACTGTCAGATCTCTTTCTCAGTACACTCGCTCCCTGAGATCTCCAGAACAGTGTTTTGCTTCATTCAAGCTCCTTGAACTCTCCCCCAGGCGACTGCAGCACCTGGGTTCTTTCTACCACAATGGCTCGCGACTGGGCTGACTAGGGCCTGCAGCAGAAAACTTCGCGGGCGAGTCTCCAAATGTAGCACTGCCCCCTAGGGGGTTGCTTGTAATTACATGTTCTTATGTGCAGCCTTGACCCTGTGAACTTCCCACCCCTCTTGACACTCTAGGTTCAAACATGTTAGGTACAGTATATATTTAAATAACACACACACACACACACACACTGCAAATAGTTTCAGCTCCTGGCCCGAAACAAGATGGCGACTTGAGTGAAGAGCTCCGGCACTCAGGGCCTTTATACCAGCCTTTCTTCAGTGGAAGAGCATGCCAGTGGGACTGTGAGTACGCTGGAGGGCAGCCCTACACCCACCCGATTTCCAATGGATAACAGCACGCAGCTGAGCCGGAGCATGTTCCGCATGCAACACTCTGTTGCCCAGGCCTCCTCTCAGGCCTCGGAATATTACGCAGCCAGCCAAGCCAGCCACGCTGCTTCCTCAGACTCCCTGGGAGCAGGGGGGGCTGGTGCAGTCACTGCACAGCCCTCACCGCTCCTCAGTCTGGCTGATCTCCAGATTGTGGCGCTGGGCATTAAAAGCACCCTATCAGCGGCAATCACGGATCTGAAAACGGACCTGAGGGCAGTGGCTTCTTGTCTAGAGTTGAGCGAACCCAAACTGTAAAGTTCGGGTCCTTACCGAACTTTGGGGTGTCCGTGACCCGGACCCGAACCCGGACATTTGAAAGAAAGTTTGGGTTCGGGTTCTGGGTTCGGGTATTTGATCACGCATGTTGAATAGCTGCAGGGCAGCCAATCAACAAGCATTTCACTGGTTTGCCCTTAGAAGCCATCACAGCCATGCCTATTAATGGCATGACTGTGATTGGCCAGTGCATCATGTGACCCAGCCTCTGTATAAGCTGGAGTCACGTAGTGCTACATGTCACATGCTCTCAAGCTAAGGAGACGATGCTGCCGGCGCTGTGAGGGACAGATTGCAGATATAATAACATCTCATCCTACATTACAGAATGATCTGATTCTGGACTAGGTAGAGATTACTACTACTACTGCTTTGAGGGACAGATTGCAGATCTCATCTCATCCTGCATTACAGAACGATCTGATTGTGGACTAGGTAGAGATTGCTACTACTGCTTTGAAGGACAGATTGCAGATCACATCCTGCATTACAGAATGATCTGATTCTGGACTAGGTAGAGTCTACTGCTTTGAGGGACAGATTATTGTTCTAAAATCATCTCCTTGTTCTATAGGGTCAGATTCCTGCTGTTGCTGTAAGGGACAGATTATTGTTCTAAAATCATCGCCTATTCCTATAGGGTCAGGTTCCTCCTGTTGCTGTAAGGGGCAGATTATTGTTCTCAAATCATCGCCTACTCCTATAGGGTCAGGTTCCTGCTGTTGCTGTAAGGGACAGATTGTTGTTCTAAAATCATTGCCTACTCCTATAGGGTCAGGTTCCTGCTGTTGCTGTAAGGGACAGATTATTGTTCTAAAATCATCACCTACTCCTATAGGGTCAGGTTCCTGCTGTTGCTGTAAGGGACAGATTATTGTTCTAAAATCATCGCCTACTCCTATAGGGTCAGGTTCCTGTTTTTGCTGTAAGGGACAGATTATTGTTCTAAAATCATCGCCTACTCCTATAGGGTCAGGTTCCTGCTGTTGCTGTAAGGGACAGATTATTGTTCTATAAGCATCTTCTAGTTCTAAAGGGAGAGGTTCCTGCTGTTGCTGTAAGGGACAGATTATGAAAGGTCTGGGGGATAAAACATATCAAGAGCGACTTCAGGAACCTAATATGTACAGTCTGGAGGAAAGAAGGGAGAGGGTAGACATGATTGAAACCTTTAAATACATCAAGGGGGTGAATAAGGTTCAGGAGGGCAGTCTTTTCAATATGAAACCAAAATCAAGAACACGGGGACATGACCTCAAACTAACTGGGGGGAAGTTCAAAACTAATCTTAGAAAGTATTATTTTACTGAAAGGGTGGTTGATGATTGGAATAAACTACCAACAGAGGTTGTGAGACAGTCAACAGTAAATGGCTTCAAACAAGCTTGGGATAAACATAAATCCATAGTCAGACAACAAGGTTAATGTAAAAAAAAAATATATAAAAAAAAATAAAAAAAATAAAAAATGAATAAAAAATAAAAAAATAAATAAATAAATAAAAAGGGGCAAACTCGATGGACTACTCAGTCTTTTTCTGCCGTCACTTTTCTATGTTTCTATGTTTCTATTATTGTTCTAAAATCATCGCCTACTCCTATAGGGTCAGGTTCCTGCTGTTGCTGTAAGGGACAGATTATTGTTCTAAAATCATCGCCTACTCCTATAGGGTCAGGTTCCTGCTGTTTGTTAGGAAAAAGGACTTTGTGCCAGCAAACTGGCTGTTTTCGCGGTGGTGCGCGCGCCCGTGCGCGTCCGCGTGCGCGCGCGTCCGTTCGCGCACGCCGAAAACGGCGCCAAATGGCGCTATTTAAGCCTGGAGATCCCTGCAGTGGGTGCTGCTCGTTCTACAGCGTCCGAGACCTGTGAGCCGCAGCTCCCGCCACCTGTTCCTGTGTTCGTCTGCTTCCTGTTTGACCCGGCTTGCCTTGACCTGTTGTTCGCTACCTGCACCGACCCTGGCTATCCACGACCATCCGCTTGTCTACTCCTCTGTACCTCTGCTGCCCGCCCGTTGAACAAACCTTTGCCTGGACTTGCCTACCCGCCTGCCTGATCCTTTGTACCTTCCTGCCTGCCTGTTGCCGACCCTGCCTGCACGACCACTCTTCTATCTGCATGTCTTCCTGGAACCTCACTACATCATCAGTGACCATCCAGCCCTCGTGCCATGCCGCACTCTTGGCCCTCTGTCTACTCTACCAGGGGTCCTTGAATTGGGTGCGCAAGAGCGGTCGTTCCCTGCACAAGACAGACTCCACCATCAGGTACGTAACAGAAACGAGCAGCCATGACTGAGTCTGCGCAGGAAACATGCTCGGCTATGGACGACTTATGCGCCCATCTGGCTGGCCTCACTCAGGCCGTCAAGAACCTTCAAGAGGGATACACGGTTAGAAGAACGGGTACAGGAACTATCTACCGCCCCGACCTCCAGTTCCGCAGCTGCACGTACCATAGTGGCCCTACCTTCGGAGCCCAAGGTCCCACTGCCGGAAAAATTCTCCGGAGACTGGCGCAAATTTCGGGTCTTCCGGAGTGCCTGCGACCTATATCTGGGTCTCCAGGCACGGACATTCTCACTTGAGAGCACCAAGGTCAGATTTGTGATCTCCCTGTTGCAGGGTGAACCCCAAGCCTGGGCCCTCAGACTGTGGGAGCAGAATGCCCCCGAAGTTGCTTCCGCTGCAGCCTCTTTCCTGGCCATGGCTTTATGATGACCCCCATCTTGCCGCCACTGCGGAAGCCACCCTGTACAACCTCCAGCAGGGCCGCCGCCCTGTGGAAGATTACGCCGCCGAATTCCGGCGCTGGAGTTCAGACACCACATGGGGGAGCGCGGCACTCATGTTCCAGTTTCGCATGGGGCTGTCGGATTCCGTAAAAGATGAGCTGGCCCAAGTGGGAATTCCTAAGACCCTGGAGGAGCTGGTCACCTTGGCCATCTCCATAGACCGGCGCATCAGAGAGCGGCGCGCCGAGAGGTCCTCCGGACAACTACGTCCCACTTGGATGCTCCCTCGGGTGCCCAGTTACCCGACTCCGCTGGCCTTCCGGCCAACGACCTCCTCCTCCTCTCCTCCAGACTCCTCTGAGCCCATGCAGCTTGGGGTGCTTCGACCATCACTCTCCAGCGAGGAAAGACAACGTCGGTTCCAGTTGAATCTTTGTCTCTATTGTGGAGAACCTGGTCACATGGTTCGGACATGCCCCGCAAAGCGCGGTAAGTGCTTATCTACTGTATCTGAGGTACCAAGTAACTCCTGTGCCCATCTCACCATCCTCTTGTCTCTGCAGCTTCTCGGAGGGATTATCACGGTGCCGGCAATCCTTGATTCCGGCGCCTGCAGCTGTTTCGTTGATCTGGATTTTGCGGCACAACACCACATCCCTCTGCAACCCAAGGCTCACAAACTAGTGATCCGCCTGGCCGACGGATCACACATCAAATCTGGAACCGTTACGCACGAGACGGCCCCTCTGCTTTCCTGCACCCTGGATGGTCACAAGGAACATCTGCGACTGGATGCTATTGCCTCTCCACTTTGTCCTATCATCCTGGGACTGCCCTGGTTCCAGGCCCACAACCCCAGCATAGACTGGTCCACTGGAACCGTCCGTTTCTTATCCCCCTATTGCTGTCAGCATTGCCTGAGTCCTAAAGACGGGCCTGTCCCGGCACTCTTCAGCCTGGAGGCCAACACTGAACCAGATGTTCGGGCCCTTGTTCCACTGGCCTACCATGCATTCATAGATGTGTTCAACAAGAAGGGAGCAGACAAACTTCCGCCGCACAGGCCCTACGATTGCCCCATCGAACTGCTGCCTGGGGCAGAGGTGCCTTTTGGGAGGATCTACCCCCTTCCCGAACCCGAATTGGCAGCTCTTAAATCCTACCTTGAGGAGAACACCAAGAAGGGATTCAGTAGACCTTCTACATCCCCGGCCGGAGCCGGCATCTTCTTCGTGGAGAAAAAAGATCACTCACTCCGGCCGTGTATAGACTATACGGAGCTCAACCGGGTAACCATTAAAAACCGGTACCCGCTACCCTTGGTTCCAGAACTTTTTCAACGGCTGGGGTCAGCAGCTGTCTTCACTAAGCTCGACTTGCGGGGAGCATATAATCTTATCCGGATCAGGGAAGGAGATGAATGGAAAACCGCACTCCGTACTTGGTTTGGGCATTACGAGTACTTGGTGATGCCCTTCGGCCTGTGTAATGCCCCCGCAACCTTTCAACACTTTGTTAACGATGTGTTCCGAGACTTCCTGGATCTCTTTGTTATAGTATATCTAGATGACATCCTGATCTTTTCCACTTCCTTGGAGGAACACCGCAGGCACGTCACAAAGGTTCTTGGGCATCTACGGCAGCATGGTTTATACGCTAAAGCGGAAAAGTGTTATTTTGAACAGCCCAATATGCATTTCTTGGGGCTGATCATCTCCACAACTGGCATCCATATGGATCCCCAGAAGGTTTCCACGATCCTGGAATGGCCTGCACCTACCGACCGAAAAGAGGTACAGAGATTTGTGGGCTTCGCGAATTTCTATAGAAAATTTATTAAAGGATTTTCTGCCATCGTGGAGCCCATCACTCGTCTAACGAAACAAAATACCTGATTCCAGTGGTCCCCTGAAGCTCAAGCCGCTTTTCAGGAACTCAAGTCCCTCTTCACGTCAGCCCCCATTCTGAAGCACCCGGACCCAGCTTTACCTTACGTCCTGGAGGTGGACGCATCGGAAACTGCTGTGGGGGCTATCCTGTCCCAGCGCCAGGGTGTCAAGGCCCTGCTCCATCCAGTGGCTTTCTTTTCCAGGAAACTGACCGCACCGGAGCGGAATTACGACGTGGGAGACCAGGAGCTACTGGCCATTAAGTCAGCGCTAGAAGAGTGGCGCTATTTGCTGGAAGGAACTTCTCACCCTATTCTGATCTTCACCGACCATAAAAACCTGGAATATCTCCGAACAGCAAAGAGACTAAGACCTAGGCAAGCCCGTTGGGCGCTATTCTTTTCCAGGTTTCATTTCCAGCTGACATATCGTCCCGGATCCAAGAATAGTAAGCCTGACGCTCTCTCCCGGATGTTCACCGAGCCAGGCAATACTGCTCCACCGCATACGATACTGCCTGCACGAAATTTCCTGCTAATGGATGAAGACTTTCTTTCCCAACTTCGTCGGATCTTGGAAGACTCCACTACTGACAGGGACACCCGATTGACCGTAAGGGATGGTCTATGGTGGCTTGGATGAAGAATGTTCATCCCAGCAAGTCTGCATCTTAGAGTCCTGGGTCGTTGCCATGACCATAAACTGGCTGGACATTTTGGCACGCAAAAGACCGCGGAGCTCGTCTCATGGTCATTCTGGTGGCCCAACATTCTGGAGGACTGTAGGAAGTATGTTGGAGCCTGTCCCGTCTGTGCCAGAAGCAAAACTGATAGAGCTAAAGCCTGGGGTCTGTTGAACCCCCTTCCCATACCTGAATGCCCATGGTCACAACTGGCAATAGATTTTATCGTGGAGCTTCCCCCGTCAGAAGGTTTTACCACCATCTTTGTCATCGTAGACCAGATGACGAAGATGGCACATTTCATCCCTATGAAGGGGACCCCCTCAGCGGCCGAAACGGCCCGTACTTTCATAAAGGAAGTCGTCCAACTGCATGGAGTGCCCAGCAACATTGTGTCTGATCGGGGGGTCCAGTTTACGTCTAAATTTTGGAGAGCCCTGTGTGCTGGGCTAGAAATCGAACTTGCATTTTCATCAGCTTATCACCCACAGACGAACGGACAAACAGAAAGGACAAACCAGACGCTGGAACAGTACTTACGGTGTTTCTCGTCCTTCTCTCAGGATGATTGGGTTGCACTGCTGCCTGTGGCCGAGTTTGCCTACAATAATTATATCCACTCGGCCACCCAGCAGTCCCCATTTTGGGCCAATTATGGCTACCACCCCACATTCCTGCCCGACTTGGATCCGGAGTGTACCGTCCCTGCAGCACAGGATGTCACCAACTTCTTCCAGTCCAATTGCCGACTCCTTCGGGAGACCTTATCCAAGTCCCGGGAGATTAGCAAGGAGGCCTATGACAAGAAGAGACGAGGGGAAATGGAGCTTCAACCCGGTAGCCACGTTTGGCTGTCAACAAAAAACTTGAAGCTGGCATGCCCTTCAAAGAAATTGGGCCCGAGGTTCCTGGGACCTTTTCCGATGAAAAGACAGGTTAACCGGGTGGCATTCGAACTTGATCTCCCACCTTCCCTGAAGATTCACCCGGTTTTCCACGTCTCTCTATTAAAACCTGTGGTCCCTGACTCCTTTTCAGGCTGAAAAGTAGGACCACCAGGTGCCATCCTAGTCAACGGAGAGGAGGAGTTTGAGGTGGAAGCAATTTTAAAAAGTCGCCGAAGAGCTGGAGAGACCCAATATCTAATAAAATGGAAAGGGTTCGGCCCGGAAGAGAACTCATGGGAACCCGAAAGAAACATCCATGCCCCTGGACTGATCCGAGCCTTCAGAAGAAATCAGCAGGGGGATGACACCCGGTAAGGCATCCGGAGGCTGCCCCTTGGGGGAGGCAATGTTAGGAAAAAGGACTTTGTGCCAGCAAACTGGCTGTTTTCGCGGTGGTGCGCGCGTCCGTGCGCGTTCGCGTGTGGCGCTATTTAAGCCTGGAGATCCCTGCAGTGGGTGCTGCTCGTTCTACAGCGTCCGAGACCTGTGAGCCACAGCTCCCGCCACCTGTTCCTGTGTTCGTCTGCTTCCTGTTTGACCCAGCTTGCCTTGACCTGTTGTTCGCTACCTGCACCGACCCCGGCTATCCACGACCATCCGCTTGTCTACTCCTCTGTACCTCTGCTGCCCGCCCGTTGAATGAACCTTTGCCTGGACTTGACTACCCGCCTGCCTGATCCTTTGTACCTTCCTGCCTGCCTGTTGCCGACCCTGCCTGCACGACCACTCTTCTATCTGCACGTCTTCCTGGAACCTCACTACATCATCAGTGACCATCCAGCCCTCGTGCCATCCCGCACTCTTGGCCCTCTGTCTACTCTTCCAGGGGTCCTTGAATCGGTTGCACAAGAGCGGTCGTTCCCTGCACAAGACAGACTCCACCGTTAGGTACGTAACACTGTTGCTGTAAGGGACAGATTATTGTTCTAAAATCATCGCCTACTCCTATAGGGTCAGGTTCCTGCTGTTGCTGTAAGGGACAGATTATTGTTCTATAATCATCTCCTAGTTCTAAAGGGAGAGGTTCCTGCTGTTGCTGTAAGGGACAGATTATTGTTCTAAAATCATCGCCTACTCCTATAGGGTCAGGTTCCTGCTGTTGCTGTAAGGGACAGATTATTGTTCTAAAATCATTGCCTACTCCTATAGGCTCAGGTTCCTGCTGTTGCTTTAATTGACAGATTATTGTTCTAAAATCATTGCCTACTCCTATAGGGTCAGGTTCCTGCTGTTGCTGTAAGGGACAGATTATTGTTATAAAATCATCGCCTACTCCTATAGGGTCAGGTTCCTGCTGTTGCTGTAAGGGACAGATTATTGTTATAAAATCATCACCTACACTGCCATGGTCATGGCCTAGTCAACCTCTAGGCTCCTACTCCACATCCACTCCCCCCTTCCCATTTTTATTTTTTTTTATTTGATTTTAAGTTATTTTCCCTATCCCCATTTTTTTGTAGGGCACTTGTCCTACTCTTACCCCCATTTTACTTCCTTTTGCAGCCCTCTAGCACTTGCCAGGACTTTTTTACAGCCATTTTTGTGCTGAAAAGTTCGGGCCCCCATTGAATTCAATGGGGTTCGGGGTGCGGGGTAAAGTTCGGGTCAAGTTCGGTACCGAACACAAACTTTTTTGCGAAGTTCCGCCGGACCCGCCGAACCCGAACATCCAGGTGTCCGCTCAACTCTAGTCTTGTCTGGAACATGTGGAGTCGGTGACCCTGACTCATGGCACTGCCATTCATCAGGTACAGTGGGTTTCTGATGTGCACGCCCAACACCTCATAGACATGAGCCGCCTTTTTTTAACACTCTGTTGGGCAGACCACCGGATGCACCCATGGAGATGGAGCGCTATCGCAGAGCGCTCAGACCCAGAAGTAGGGACACTGATCCCTCCCAGAGACACTATTTGCTTTCTAGTTAACTTCACCCAGAAGGAAGAAATCTTACGCCTGTCACAAAACCAAGGCCAGCTGGGGGCACATATTCAAATTTTCCAAGATTTGTCTGCCATTACTCTCCAACAGAGGAGAGATCTATGCCCTCTTCTAAAGGTTCTACGCGACAGACTTATTGTATACTGCTGGAAGATTCCCTTCTGTCTGACAGCAACATCTGGGAACCGATCAGCATCTTTACAAACCCCAGCAGACCTGAAAAGCTTCTGTAACACCCTTGGCATTCTGGTGGTGCAAGTTCCAGAATGGTATAGCTCATTTTTGCAACCAGATCCTTGGATCTCCACTCACTCGGAGGTCACTCCCTGCTCCCGCCGCAATAGGTAAAGGTACCGCAGGTCCTCTTCTGCATCATCTTTAAGAGGCCAAAGAGATCTGGACCCGGGATGTACCTCGAGGGCCTCGCCATCCTCTGCCAGACACAAGACGGGTCCTTGAACTGTCTACAATCGTCTGTGTGAGCTGGTCTACTACCTGGCATTTACGCTTTCATTCTGGGGTTCTAAGCCCTGGAAAGGGGTGCTGACTTGAATATCTGATAAACATAGTTCTGGAAATAATTTGGACATGAGCTATGTTACAAATCGTTTCTATGTTATAAGCTTGTGGCATACTGTGATTTAACTGTTTTCCTTCAGTAGGCATGCAACTTACTACGTGAACTGGGGAACCATGAACTCGCCCAGGGAAGTCCTTCACCCCTCCATGGCAACTGACCTTTCACTTGTTTCCCAGATGAGCCTTTCCTCAGATCTTTTATGGTGGATTGCCCACATATAACACTTTTGGTCTGTACAAAGTAAGGGTTTTGGATTATTGTTACAGGCAGTTGGCTGAAAATTCTCTTCTCCTAGCCCTCTATGCTGTCAAAGGGGCATCCCTCCTATAGGTTCAGGTGCCAGTCATGGGGGACTTAAGACTATACTAAACCTTACACTGCTTTAACCGCTTGCCTTCCGCCCGCCGTCAAATGACGGCGGAGCGGAGCGGCTCTCGTTCCGGGTGGACGTCATATGACGTCGCACCTTTAAGCCGGGATTGCGCGCGATCGGGTACGCACATCCCGGCTCTGACGGTGTCGGCGTGTCCCCAGGCTGTTTACCATGTGATCGGCCGTGACGAAGTCATGGCTGATCACAAATGGCACTTCCCCGATTCGCACTGCGCATGCGCGCGATCGGGAGCGCACTGCACGTGCGTGTCGGTGGCGGCGTGTTCCTAGGGAACACTGCGTGTCACCGACACAGGTATCAGCCGCCAGCCGGCGGCTGATACCTTGTGATCGGCTGTGATCTACTTCACAGCCGATCACTTCCAATGTAAACAGAGCGGTAACTCACTGTTACCAGCTCTTCTCTCCTCACACAGTGTCCAGTGTGAGGAGGGAAGAGCTGGGATCAGTGAGTTACTGATCTGTATAGTAAAATCACACTGACACATCCCCCCCAGCCCCCCCCAATGCACCTGTCACCCCAACAGTCACCCCATATGTCCCCATAAAGTGCACCTGTCATCATAAAGTGCACCTGTCATCATAAAGTGTACCTGTCACCCGTCACCCGTCAGTGACCGTGGCCTGTCACCCGTCACCCATCATTGACCGTGGCGTGTCACCCGTCACCTGTCATTGACCGTGGCATGTCACCCGTCACCCATCAGTGACCATGGCCTGTCACCCGTCACCCATCACTGACCGTGGCGTGTCACCTGTCACCCATCACTGACCGTGGTGTGTCACCCATAACCCATCACTGACCGTGGCGTGTCACCTGTCAGTGACCGTGGAATTTCACCCGTCACCCATCAGTGACCGTGGCTTGTCACCCAACACCCATCAGTGACAGTGGCTTGTCACCCGTCACCCATCAGTTACCGTGGTGTGTCAACCGGCAAATCAGTGGCCTGTCACCCAACACTGACGTAGCCTGTCACTCATCACTGACTATGACCGTCACCCATCAGTAACCACCGCCAGTCACCCATGGCCTGTCACCCCTCACCCATCAGTGACCACCGCCAGTCACCCATCACCCATCAGTGACCATGACCAGTCACCCATCAGTAACCATCGCCAGTCACCCATCAGTGACCACCGCCAGTCACCCGTCACCCATCAGTGACCACAGCCAGTCACCCGTCACCCATCAGTGACCACCGCCAGTTTCCCGTCACCCATAAGTGACCACCGCCAGTCACCCGTCACTCATCAGTGACCACCGCCAGTCACCCGTCACCCATCAGTGACCACCGCCAGTCACCCGTCACTCATCAGTGACCACCGCCAGTCACCTGTCACCCGTCACGCATCTGTGACCACCGCCAGTCACCCGTCACACATTAGTGATCACCACCAGACACCAGTCACCCATCAGTGACCACCGCCAGGCACCCGTCACTCATCAGTGACCACCGCCAGACAAGCGGCACCCATCAGTGACCACCACCAGTCACCTTTCACCCAGCAGTGACCTCCACCAGACACCCATCACCTATCAGTGACCACCAACAGACACCCGGCACCCATCAGTGACCACCGCCAGTCACCCATCACTTATCCGTGACCACCGCCAGTCACCCATCACCGTCACCCATCAGTGACCTTCACCCGTCACCCATCAGTGACCACCAGACACCCATCACCCATCAGTGACCACCACCAGACACCTGGCACCCATCAGTGACC
>BLSH010068074.1:333759-351916 GCA_018402905.1 Glandirana rugosa
ACCAGTGACTACCCACTGCCCACAGACCGCCACCAGTGACTACCCACTGCCCACAGACCGCCATCAGTGACTACCCACTGCCCATCACCCATCAGTGACTACCGCCAGACACCCGTCACCCATCAGTGACTACCGCCAGACACCCGTCACCCATCAGTGACCACCGCCAGACACCCGTCACCCATCAGTGACCACAGCAAGGCACCCGTCACCCATCAGTGACTACCGCCAGACACCCGTCACCCATCAGTGACTACCGCCAGACACCCGTCACCCATCAGTGACCACCGCCAGACACCCGTCACCCATCAGTGACCACCGCCAGTCACCCATCCGTGACAATCGCCAGTCACCTGTCAGTGACCGTCACACCCATGAGTAAACATCACCTGTAAAAGTCTCACACATTTGGCATCGCCATACACGGGGGGAGTAGTAGAATGTATTTTGGGGGGTAATTTTTTCTTTGTACATGCTATGTGTTGGAAATATCTTATAAATGGTCAACTTTGTGTAAAAAAAATGCGTTTTCATTTTTTTCCCACATTTTCCAAAAAACTACTGGAAAAAAATGAACCGCTCAAAAGACTCATTATGGCTCATAGATTATTAGTTGGGGTGTTTGCTTTCCAGAATGGGGTCATTTTGTGGGAAATTCCATTGTCCTGGTGCTCCAGGGCCTTCAAAAATGTGAAAGGTCGTCATGACATTAGATATGTAATTTATGTCCCTAGAATACCTGACGGCACTCCCTGCATGTTGAATCTCTGCATGTGGCCAGGCTGTGAAAAAAGTCTCAGACATGTGGTATCTCCATACTCAGGAGGAGTAGCAGAATGTGTTTTTGGGGTGTAATTTGTGGTATGCAAATGCTGGGTGTGAGAAATAACCTGTTACAATGACAATTTTGTGGGGAAAAAAAGAAAACAAAACAAAATCTTCATTTTGCAAAGAATTGTGGGAAAAAATTACAACTTCAAAAAATTCACCATGCCTCTTACTAAATACCTTGGAATGTCTACTTTCCAAAAAGGGATCATTTGGGGGGTATTTGTACTTTCCTGGCTTGTTAGGGTCTCAAGAAATGAGATAGACCATCAGTATATCAGGTGTGATCAGGTGTGATCAATTTTCAATGATTGGCACCATACACTTATTTGGGTTATTTTTACCAAAGATAGGTAGCAGTATAAATTTTGGCCAAAATTTACAAAGAAAAATTACTAATTTGCTAAATTTTATGACAGAAACAAAGAAAAGGGTATTTTTTCAAAGAATTTTCAATCTTTTTTTATTTATAGCACAAAAAATAAAAAAAACCCTAGTCATTAAATACCACCAAAAGAAAACTCTATATGTGTGAAAAAAGGACGAAAATTTCATATGGGTACAATGTTGCATGACTGAGTAATTGTTGTTCAAAGTGTGATAGCGCTGAAAGCTGAAAAATGGCCTGGACAGGAAGGGGGTTTTCGTGCCCGGTACTGATGTGGTTAAATACAGGGGGTATGTGGCTGTGGAGAGACTTATGATACCTAGCCCTGATACTCTTTGGGCTTCACAAAGCCTCTGCAGTACATGGTATAGATTGGGGCATCTAGTTTAATATAGACTATGTTATGTATACCTATTCAGGCTGTTTTCACTCTGATTCCCAAGCTAGAGACTGGGGACCTAAACATTGGAACTGGGTTTGTAACATCTCTGACGGGGTACTTGGAGTTCTATTTTAGTGTTGACATGATTCTAGTCAGGATGCTTAGTATACCAGGCCTCAGATGGTCTCTATCTAATTGTGCCTATGGACTTCATGACTAATGCCACTCCTTTGCTTAGCCCAAGTAAAACCACCGGCATGGGTGCATTTAGGCCTAGTTTTGGTTAAGTTACACAATTATTAATGAATCTTGTTGTTTTATATCTTTTACCTGTTTTACCCCAAGGCTTAGCTACAAAATGACATTGGCTTGGCAGGCTCGATAGATTGTTTGTTTGTGGAAGGGACTTCTGGCTCTGTGGGTCTACCTGTGTTGGTATGCACCCTGGGGCTGGGGTCCTCCTCAGTCAGAGGAGAGGGGGGATGTGGTGCTGTTTCCAAACACATATAGTGTGCTTTGAGTCCTGCTCCCTTTGACACACAGCCTGTGGACTGGGGAGAGGTGGTCTGGCGGCTCACCAATTTGTGAGATGACTGGACTGCACCCTCCCATCCCCCACTGGTGGTGGCTCTCCCTCCGATGAACGCTCTTGATAACGCTCAGCTCCTCTCATCCTCAAAGTGTATTCGCACAACATTAGAGGCCTTAATGTTCCTGAAAAGTGTAGCAACCTTCTTGCAGAAGCACATTGACATAGATCACAAATTGCTTTTTTGCAAGAAACGCACTTCAAAATGGGATCAGTCCCACGCTTATCCAATGGAAGATTTCCCACTGCATTTCATGCTACCTGCGCAGACTCTAAGACAGGGGTCCTCAAACTATGGCCCTCCAGTTGTTCAGGAACTACAATTCCCATCATGCCTAGTCATGTCTGCGAATGTCAGAGTTTTACAATGCCTCATGGGATGTGCAGTTCCACAACAGCTGGAGGGCCGCAGTTTGAGGATCCCTGCTCTAAGACGAAGGGAGTGTCGAAACTGCTTTCTAAATCTATGTCGTTCCACCTTGCAGACAAGGTGCTGGACCCGGAGGGCAGATTCATCTTTCTAAAAGGGACTTGGCAGAACAGAACAGTGACTCTGGTCAATGTTTATTGCCCTAATTCCAAACAGGTTACCTTTTTATGGGACGTTCTTAAGAAACTTGCATCCTTCCAATCAGGCCTTCTGATTCTGGGGGGTGATTTTAATATTCCCCTGAATCCGCTCATAGACACATCGAATGGGGCTTCCTTTCTCCCCTTTTCTGCTTTGCGTCAGATCAAGCTCCAGCTGGCCTCTCTTACGCTACATGATACATGGCGAACTCTCTACCCTTGAGACAGGGATTACACTTTTTCTTCTCTCCCACATAACCGTTACTGTAGACTGAATTATTTGTTTATTCATCAGGTGGACCTCACTCACCTCCATTGTGCCATTATAGAAAATATGGTGCTTCCTGACCATCACCCTGTGACAGTGACTATGGTATTCCCACACATAGTGATCTCCACCAAAATTTGGAGGATGGACACATCCCTCCTCACAGACCCAGGGGACTTAGAGGATATTAAACAACTAATAGGTGACTTCTTCCGTAACAACGACACCCCAGATGTCTCTCCCATGGTGCAGTGGGAGGCACAGAAATGTGTCATAAGAGGCCATTTACTTGTCATTGCGGTGTGAAAGAAGAATGAGCATCAGGCTTTACTATTGGAACTTTCCAATAAGATTAGAAGATTGGAAGCTCAGCATAAGCAGTCACAAGCACTCCAGATAGCACAGGAATTAGGGGAAACACGCTCGCTCCTTTTGGCAAACCTTTATAAGAATTCACGCCGATGGTATACTCTGTCTCAGAAGTTGTACTATGAACAGGGGGAATAAACCAGGTAGACTTTTGACCAGGGCTAAACAGCAGCGCACGCTCGCTTCCACAGTGCATCATGTTTTGGATGCAACAGGTAAGGCCCATTCTAAAAATGAGGATATTGCCCACCAGTTTCAGTGTTTCTTCAGGAACTTATACAACTTACAGCCTGAGTCCTTGGATCCCTCTTTAGCAGCTAAACGTGCTGATCTGATACAGGACTTCTTGTGGCAATATGGCTCTCCTGCCTTGTCCTTGAAGGACTCTAAGGCACTTGAAGCCCCTTTGTCAGAAGAGGAGTGGAAGGCAGCACTGAAAGCCATGAAAACGGGCAAATGCCCAGGCCCAGATGGGTTTCCAGCACAATATTATAGGATATTTTAAGACCTATTAGCTTATGGTTTCTTAGGGCCTTTAACTCATTATCATTATACCAGCTCTTGCACATGGGCGAGCCTTCTTGAGGCTTATATTTCCTTTATTCCTAAAGAAGGAAAGGAACCTACCAATGTTGCCAATCACCCAATTTCTCTTCTGAACATGGGTGTTAAATTGTTTTCCAAGATCTTGGCGACCCGATTGTCGTATCATGTACCGGCAGAGGCGTAACTAGAACCTTCAGGGCCCCGGTGCAAGAAATGATGAAGGGCCCCCTGACCCCTGGCCAGGGCCCTTCCCTCATTCCACTGATCCTGGGGCCCTTTACTCCTATCACAGGTCCCTTTATTACAATACCGCAGCAGGGCCCTTTCACAAGTTCTGCAGCGGGCCCCCTTTCTGCCATCTTTGGGAATTCCCATGGTGTTGAAATGCCAGGGACCGGTCACAATTGCAACCTTTGCAATTCTGATAGTTCCCTCACTGGTGTCAGTAGTTTTTCATTTTTATTTTAATTTCATTATTCTTTTACCATTTCATTTTATTTCTTTTACAATTTTATTTTTATGTTTCAATGTTTTTATTTGTTTACAACAAAGATTATAAGTAACAGTGGCAGTACATCCATGGAGCTATACATCATCATAGCGCATTGCAGATCACTGTTTACAAGGTACAAACTTTTAAGTGCATCATTGTAGAGAAAAAAAAATCCAATAATATCTAAGCTTAAACATCCCATTGCATTACAACCCCCGTAATATAGAAACTTTATTGCTTACAATTTTATTTTTACAATTTTTTACAATTTTTTTAGGAGCTCTGTTGGGGGACTTTGATGAGATATCAGGGGTCTAAACGAACCTCAGCCCTCAATCTCCATCTGTGTAGCCTCAGATGCACAGAATGAATGGACAGGAATAGTTGTGCATCAAGCGTCCCATTTATTCAGAAACGGAAGTACAGTAAAAACAGTTTTCTATGCTTCAGTTATGAATGAACCAATAGGTACCAATCACTAACTCTGTTCATTCAGAAAAGGAAGGAGCCAGTAAATGACAAATTTACTGACCCGTTCCCATCTCTCCATCATGATACATCTTCTACAGCAGCTGGCAGGATAGAGGAGGGGGGAAGACAGCAGCTCTGTGGGGGGGGGGGGGGGCAGGGAAGCACACGGGGACCCTGGGAACAGCAGAAGACAAGTAAACTGGATAGAGGAAAATGGAGGAGATTGGGTCCTCTAAATGCCACCCCTTCCATCCCTCCTATTCAGGTGTACAAAGGAGGCACACGGGCCCCCTGGACCATTGGGCCTGCTTGCAATTGCAGCCCCTGCAACCCCTATCGTTATGCCCCTGTGTACCGGCTTAGAATGGGCTGGATCAGGTGGGCTTTGTCCCTGGTAGAGAGGCCGGGGATAACACCATCAAAGCCTTGAATTTACACCATTGGCCTACCTCGAATCGGCAGGAGGGGTATTTTCTTTCAATGAATACGGAAAATGCGCTTGACAGAGTGGGCTGGGACTATATGGAGGCTGTCCTGGGAGCTTTGGGCCTTAGAACACGTATGAAAGCTTTTGTGTTGTCCTTGTACGCTAACCCCAGATCTAGGGTTAGAGTCAACGGCCATCTGTCAAGCGCCTTCTACATCCATAATGGGACCAGGCAAGGATGACCTCTCTCCCCATTGCTTGACCATTTTAAACTGCTTTCTAACCTGCAGATTAATTACTCTAAGTCATTTGCACTGAATGTTTCGCTCCCAAGGGTCTTGGCCAAACAATGACAGACTAACTTTCCCTTTCAATGGAAAACAGACGCAATCAATTATATGGGCATACAACTCCCGACGGACCTTTCAGATCAATATAGGAGCAACTTTTTGCTGGAATAGTAAAAGATGCGCCAAGACCTTCAAAAATGGGACGTACCCACTATTTTCTGATTCGGACGTGCCTCCATACTAAAAATGACGATCATCCCGCGCTTGCTTTACAAATTGCAGACCATACCAATCAGATAGCTGCTTTCTTTTTTTTTTACGTCCTATAAATGCATGTATAGGGCTTTTATATGGGGCAACAAAACCGTGCTTATGAGCTGGACAAAACTAGCGATCCCTAAATCAAGAGGGGGGATTGGTCTCCCAGATCTGCATTGATACTATTGGGCAGTTCACTTAGCCCGGGTAGTAGACTGAAGGGTCCATGCTCGCTGTAAAGGATGGGTGTCCTTGGAATACTTGATCTCAGCCTCCGAACTACAGGTGGTTCTCTGGCTTTCCAGGAAACACATACCATCAACTTCTCTCTCTGACCCACCTCTTGGGGCTACACTCCATGTCTCCATGTTGGCCAAACATTTCTTCTGCAGAGGTTGATTCATGAAGCACACTGAGCTTGCGGAACTATCTAACACTGCTTTGTTCCCCTTTTGGGCCTACATCCAACTTAAACATTATCTAGATAATCCATCCCATAGAGAAGGATTCACTAAGCCACCCACTGTATTTGAGGCACTCTGCTCCAGGTATTCACCCCAGAGTCATGTTATCTCTACACTATATGCTGCTATGCTTGAGGATTCATCTGCCCTTTTTGCTTCAGATCTCGGATTCTGGAATGAGGCATTGGGGATAGAGATAGATGATGCTAGCTGGAAGAGCATTCACATGTATTTACTCAAGAGGTCCCTGAATGTCTCTACCCAAGAGAATGGATATAAATTGAAAATTCGGTGGTATAGAACACCAGCTTTACTTCACAAATTCTCCCCTTTGGTCCCTGATCGTTGTTGGAGGTGTGGCACAGAGAAGGGCACTTTCCTTCATGTTCGGACTGTCCTCTGATCTAGCCCTTTTGGCAGAAGGTGCATGATATGACAACGGCAGTCTCCTCGCTCCCTCTAGAGTTCACTCCAGCGCAGTACCTCCTCCACTTCTTTAGGATATCTAAGAAGCGATATTACAAATCGGTTGCTATGCATATGATAAATGCTGCTAGGCTTTGCGTACCGACTCACTGGAGGTATATATCCCCTCCTTTAATGAAGGAATGGAAATACGGGGCAACTTGTAATCTAGCGCTCACAGGATGATCACATTCAGCATAAATCATAGAAAAAACGAGGGTAGTACAAGAACACTAAATTTCAAAAGAGCCAACTTTTCTAAGCTGCACTAACTACTACAGGGCATTAATTGGGACCAAATCTTAGAAACATTGAACACTGAGGAAAAATGGGAGTACTTTAGGAACATATTAAATAAAGCTATTGTCCAGTGCATTCCAATGGGGAATAAATATAGAAGAGAGAAGGTTAAACTTGGGTGGCTAAAGGAGAAAAATAAGGCCTTTAGAAAATATAAAGCAGAAGGGTTGTTGTCATCATTCCAACATTACAAGGAATGCAATAAGAAGTGTAAGAACACAATCAGGGTGGCTAAGATAGAACACGAGAGACACATAGCAGAGGAGAGTAAAAAAAGATCCCCAAAAATTATTTAAATATATTAATAGTAAAAAAAAAATGAGGTCAGAGCACATTGGCTCCATAAAGGATGATCAGGGGGGCACTGGTTACAAATGACAAGGAGGAGGCAACTGTGCTAAATGCTTTCTTCTCCTCAGTGTTTACTAAGGAAAAGGAGGGGTATAATAATAAAGACAGTAGAAGTAGAAACTCATCACAGAGTGCACCCTTGTGGCTTACAGAAGCTGGTGTCCGATGGAGACTTGAAAAACGTAATGCAAATAAATCACCAGGACCAGATGGCTTACACCGGAAAGTACTCAAAGAACTCAGTCAGGTATAACCAGACCGCTATTCCTAATTTTTATGGACAGCATACTGCCAGGAATGGTACCAGTTGATTGGCAAAGGGCCAACGTGGTACCCATATTTAAAAAAGGGTCAAAACATATACCTGGGAACTACAGACCAGTCAACCTAACATTGATAGTATGTAAATTATTGGAGGGGATGATAAGAGACTATATCCACAAATTTGCTTATGAAAACAATATCATTAGTAGTAAAAGATCGTTCTTGCCAAACCAACCTGCTAACATTCTACAATGAAGTAAGCTGCCATCTAGATAAGGGAATGTATCACCACAGATTTTAGAGCCAAATCCAGAGCCAATCTAGTACAATATAAAGGCAATTTCATTTCCACATTCCAATCCCTAGTGACAACTGATTTCAACAACTTAGCGAGCAACCGGGGTCTCAGCATCAAAAATCTGAATAAATCCTAACAAAAAGCAATCAAAAGTCTGAAAGAAAATAACCAGATTGTCATCAAAAGTGCAGATAAAGGGGGGGGGGGATAATTATTCAAGATAGGGGAACCTATATTGCCGAAGTGAAAAAAATCTTGGGCGATGAAGAATACTATATGCCACTCACGGAAGACCCTACGGAAATATTTGCAACAGAATATCAACACTTGATCCGAAGGGCGTATACCGAAAGTCTCCTGACAAAAAATGAGAAAGAATTCTTAACTATAGACAATCCAAATATCCCTTTCTTCTATCACCTCCCCAAGATCCACAAGTCCCTGACGAACCCCCCCAGGAGACCCATCATATCAGGTATCAATTCTCTCACTTCCAACCTTTCCCAGTTTATAGATCAATACCTGCAGTAATTTGTGAAAAGGTTACCATCATACCTTAGAGACATAACATATCTTCTCTCCCACCTCAAGGACTACACCTGGACCCCTGGCTCACTTTAGACGTGGCCTCACTTTACTCCAATATCCCCCATTCCCGTGGGATCAAGGCCACCAGACAACATCTGTTCTCGGATCCACTGATGCCCAAACAACAAGCTTCCTTCCTCCTGGATGCCATCCACTTCATCCTTACCCACAATTACTTTACCCATCTAGACGACTTCTCCCTCCAAACCAAGGGGACGGCGATGGGTACCAGGTTTGCACCCAGTTATGCAAACTTGTATGTGGGCCAGTTCGAACAAGAACACATTTTGTCCCAAAATCCATACACTCACCATATCCAGCTCTTTAAAAGGTATATAGATGATTTAATATTAATCTGGAACGGCGACTCGGAAAAGAGTCCGAACTTTGTCAGCTATCTCAACAAGAACGAATGGGGCCTTACCTTCACCTACCAAACACATCCATCTACCATTGACTAGCTCGATATTTCTATCAATGGAGATCCAGATGGTACAATCACTACCACCAACTTTTTCAAAAAAGTAGATAGCAACAGCTACTTAGATTTTAAATGCTGTCATCACAAACCATGGCTGAAAAACATACCCTTCGGACAATTTAAAAGGCTAAGAAGAAATTGTAAGACTGATAAAGATTTCCTCGACCAGTCGCAAATTTTCAAAGCAAGGTTCAAGGCCAAAGGATACCCTGAGAAGTTGATTGAAGGAACACACAACAGAGCTCTAAACATGTCACAAGATGAATGTTTGAAGCCGTCCTCTGCGAAAGACCCGGGAAATTTACCCACGCAAGGCAATTTCATTACAAAATACAACACTGATCACAACCAGATCAGGGGAATCCTTACAAAGCATTGGCACATTTTACAGTCAGACCCGCTTCTCTGACCCACTTTGCCCCCACAACCCAGACTCAATCAGAGAGCCATCAAGAATCATCAAGAATCATCTGGATGATACAAGATGCAGGTTGCTATAGATGCAAGAGTTCCAGATGCCTCTCGTGCTCCATACTTACCAATGGGAACAAGACGTTCCAATCCAAGAGCCATACGATAACCTGGCCAATCACTTGCCACCTGGACTGTTCTTCCCACCATGTAATTTACGTATTGACCTGCCCCTGTGACCTTCAATACGTTGGAAGAACGGTCCAGACTTTTAGACAAAGATTCACCAAACATAGGTTTAACATCAAGAATAGATTTCGGGAATACAGTGTGTCTCATCATTTTTCCCTGCATCACGATCGCAACCCAGAGCTGATCACAGCTACAATCATTGAACAGGTTCCAGAATCCATCAATTACAATCGGTTTACCAGATTATTTCAGAGAGAATCCTACTGGATTTACCAGTTAAATACGTTAAATCCGAATGGACTCAATGAGACAACAGAATCCTATTAGGATCTAATACAAGCAAGATCAAATTGGACGTGTGTTGTGGACCCACATTTCTTATATATTTACATTATTATTATTGATGATGTTTTTCTTTTTTTTTTTGTTGTTTTATATCTTTTTTATATATTCTGTATTAACATCTTATACATTTTTTTTGTCCATATTTATCCCTTGAGAAAGATACTGAAGGAGGTAGCACATCACACTGTTCTCTACATAGGATCCTTATGCATACGGATGCATCTGCGCTCCCCTCCCCAATGCCCTCCCCCCCAAATCTGCCTACATCACCCATTGGGTCCAGCGCCCATCCATTCACCCTCCCTGATACTCCCCCCTTTCCATCGCTATCCCACTTGCATGCAAGGTAGACTATTAGCCGTCCATCACCAGGCACCCATCCCCCTTCGATGCCCCCAAGGGGAGACACCCCCCCCTTTTTGGCACACCAAACACCACTACCATATGGTATGTATTCATTCACATTCCGCAGTAGGTCCCTCACCTAGCAGGTCTAGTCCTCATCCAGTCACTCTCCTGGACATTCCCCTTTTCCTTCGCCATCCTACTTGCATACAAGTTAGACCAACAGCCGTTCATCCCCAGGCACTAATCCTTCCTCGATGCCTCCAAGGGGAGACACCCCCCCTTTTTGGCACACCAAACACCATTACCATATGGTGTGTATTCCCACTCATCCATTGGAATCTGATCCCCACCACTTTGACTTTCAGCTCCATCCCTAACCCTGGCCGATCCCCCATGCCCCTTAGATTAGCCACACACATTCTGACCACATCCCCGTCCAGCCCATCCCACCCACATTGATGCTCCGCCCACTTGTCATGTTCAATTGTATGGCGTCAATTGCAGCCGTGTTCCGGGATGCTATACAGCTGATCGAAGCATCACCAGGTCAGTTGTTCCTCCCCTCTCTCCCCCCTCCTTCCCCCCCTTCTCCCGTCCCTTCCTTCCCTCCACCACCTCTGAGCTCTGCTCTGTTCCTGGACTCCCGCACATCTAGTCCCCCCGCTCAGTGCATGGCAAGTGCACTGTCTCTCATCGCATACATGCGAACACTCACGCCACTCCCCGATCCCGGCAGACCTCCAGCGCTGCCTCAGCTGGATCGCATTCTGCCGCTGCATCCATTCATCACGGTCTTATCCCCTACCCCAACCCGGCTTCCCGATCTGGGGACCTCCCAACAGCCGTTCGCTCCATCTAGGGCGGGAACCTCCAGCTATAGCAGTCCGCCTCTGCACCACAAGCATACGGCGGTCTGCTTTATACACACGGAGCCACTCAGTCCCTTCTATGGAGGGATAGAGTGGGCAAAATAGGAGCCCTCTGACCAGCCTTCCCAACTCATAGAGCCATCCCACCAGTGGTGTATTTAGGTTTTGTGCTGCCCTAGGCCTGACTAAACTCATGCACCTCCTCATTTAAATATGAACCACCCCTTCCTGTCAAGGCCACACCCCTTCCTGTTTAAGACCCGCCCTGAAATTTTCCAGTGGGAACACTAGTTCTGAGGGCCTTGTGGATGGGGTTGGGGGCAATGGATCCCTTAAGATTTCCTCACACTTCCTGTTTGGCTATGGGGCAGCACAACAACTCATTGGTTGGGTCCCTTGAGATGCCTGGGTCCCCTACATAGGTATGGGCTGTCCCCCACTGATGGCAGCCCCACTGGTATACAAGTGCAGGCGCTTTATGGGGTGCCAGACCGGTTTGTCTCCCGGTCCAGTCCACCCCATAAGACTGGCGCTACACTAAAAGTGTAGTGCAAGCTGGCAGGGACTCTTTTCGTGCTGCCCCCTTGCAAAGTGCCGCCCTAGGCCTGGGCCTTATTGGCCTAGGCCAAGATACAGCGTTGCATCCCACCCGTCCCCCCCGTCCCCTCCGCCAAGGTCCAGGGTGATCCCTCTTGCCCACACCAGACCACAACCCCCCTCCCCCTCCCTTCTCCTACCCATCCTAGTCTTTCCAAAGATACTTAGGTCTGTCCTCCCTTGCAGATACAAGCATCACAACAGACAAGGAATCTCCAAAAAATCCTAAAATTAGGCACCAGCCGGTTAGTAAGGAGTTAAACACTAGTACTACCAAATGTGCATTTTCAAAGAAAACAAGATCTGCCTGCCAATGATACTCTGATACATCTTTTTTCAAATTTGAGCAAATCATCATAGTAATATTTAATTGTAGAGAGGATGCAATTATATATATATTTTATGAAGTAAAAATAGAAAATTGGGTACAGGACGCGGTCGAAGTGTGGTAATAAATGTTGTATACTCAGAAAGGTCTGGAGTAGTAAGTGGGGTCCCCCAAGGATCTGTCCTAGGACCAATTCTGTTTAATTTATTTATAATTGATATAGAGGATGGGATGAATAGCTCAATGTCAGTGTTTTCTAAAGATACAAAGCTATTTAGGGCTACTAAGTAGGGTAGGATACTGTATAGGAACTTTACAACTTGACAACCCAATAAAATAAAGGGGTTGGGCAACTACATGGCAAATGAGATTTAATGTTGAAAAATGTAAAGTAATGTACTTGGGGGCTAAGAAAATAAACGCAAGTTACACACAAGGGGGAGAACCTCTGGGGGATTCCAGGATGGAAAAAGATCTGGGGCCTAGTAGATGACAGGCTCAGTAATAGCGTGCAATGTAAAGCAGAACATTAGCATGCAGAAAAAAAGGGAATTTACTCAAGGGATAAAATGATAATCCTGACACTTTATAAAACTTTGGTTTGGCCACATCTGGAGTATGCCATCCAGTTCTGGTCAAAGGAAAGAGGAAATATGTTGGCAATATACATATACCTCAATAGTGAGCCCAGCATAGGGAGGAAATTTTTCAGTTTCAGGGAGTATAAGAGGACACGGGGCCACTCAATGAGATTGGAAGAGAAGCAGTTTAACCTCAAACTGAGTAGGGGATTTTTCACTGTCAAGGCAGTAAGGATGTGGAACTCACTTCCACATTCAGTGGTGTCAGCGGGAAGTATTGATAGCTTCCAAAAACTCTTAGATGGGCATCTTAGCGAGCACAGTATACAGGGATATGGGATATGATTTTAGACATCAGCACACACACACACCCACACAAGTTGAACTGGATGGATTGGTGTCTTTATTCAACCATACCAACTATATACATATATATGTTATTCTATCCAGTAGCCAGCACACAAAGGGATCAAAAACACAACTTCCCTTCTAAAAATTTTTTAAAACTTTTGATCTTTAGAGAGCTTAAAGTGATTGTAAAGTCTTGTTTTTTTAAAAAAAAAATAACAAACATGTTATACTTACCTCCTCTGTGCAGTGGGTTTTGCACAGAGCAGCCCAGATCCTCCTCTTCTCGGGTCCCTCTTTGCTTCTCCTGGCCCCTCCCTCCTATCAAGTGCCCTCTCAGCCAGCAGCTTTCTATGGGGGCACCCAATTTGAGTCACAGCTCAGTGTGTCCATTCAGACAAGGATCCCCGACCCGGTCCCATCCCCTCTCTACCCTGATTGGCTGACTGACTTTGATTGACAGCCACGTGAGCCAATGGTGCTGCTGCTGTGTCTGCTGGGGCTCAGATAAGTAATTGGGGGTTGCTGGGGAGGCTGCTACACACAGAAGATTTTTTTGTGTGTGCAGGGCATGCTGAGCTGTCTAATACAAAAGCCAAGCACTGGCTCTGTACTACTCATTCACTCTACTTGGACAGCAGGAAGTGTAGTCATGTTTAGGCATACTATAATGTAAAATACAATGAAGATATGAGACATGGCATATTCTGGAACTATGGCATCACTACATTCTTATTTTTGAGTTACAAATATGGCAAAAGATTCAAGTAAATATATCAGCTTAAACATGGCACACCACTTGCCATTAACTATTTAAATAGTTCATCCAGTAATGCAAACTACATTTATTATTTCAAAACACATTTAAATAAATAACACTATTAAAGAAAAAAAATAAAAATAAAAACAGCAGCTGTGCTTCTTATAATGCCAACATTTGTGTGCGATGGAGACATAATGCAGAAGTGTGATGGCTTCCAGGACTTAGGAGTTGCTGACAGTGGTTACAATTCCCACATGCTGCCAAGTTTAACCTTCTGAGAATTGTGATGCCTTCTGATTATTAACATCAATATAAGAGAAAGTTGCATTTTTAGACTTTTCTTTGTGAATGCCTCGTAAACAGCGAACTAAGCTGAGAGCAACGTGTTTCAGCTTGGGGCTACCAAAAATAAGGACAACAGACTGTGCAGGTGCATAACTGTATATCACCATCAAACAGGCACAGAATCCCGGACTGCCTGGAGGTAAAGCTTCTGTAAACATTAGCAATTCTGATACATAAAATGAGATGTAAATAAAGAGTAAGCCACTTATTGTTTTGGCTGCTCTAATACGTCCTTCTGTCCGAGGGCTGAGATCTCCCTTAGCATTTCTGTCTGACTTGTGAGTGTTATCTATGAGAGACTTGATGATTAGTCCATTGGCAATTCCGGCAAGGACTAATGGTAGAGAACAGCTGACCAGATTACTGATGATGAGGTAAGTTAAATTAAGTTCTGGCAAAGCAGGCTCAACAGTTTGATTGCTGGTCATGTTAAAGTCTTGTTTGTTCATGTTAATGTACCACATTACAGGTAGGCACGTGGCCATTGATACCATCACAGAGACCACTAGCAGCTGTGGAATAAGTCTGGACACTACATGCTTTAGTTGGATGAGAAATGGATGAGTAAATATGACAATCTGGAAATAGTAGTTGATGGACAGGCATGCTGTAAACCAGAAACTAATGTAGATAGGTAGGTTAAGTGCTATCGTAAATAGAATATATACACCTTCAGAGTAGTAAAGATCACTCTGGAGGAAGCTTACAAAGTCATTTGCTAGCATTATGAATTGAAAAAACACATTAGACAGGCCCATTGTTACTAAGATGATGTCTGAGGGACTAAGAGTCTTACCCCTCACTTTGTCTATGACATTTACAGCAATGATGATTGAATTGGTTATTGACCCCGTCAATGTGCTGATACTTAATACGGTCATAGAAGCCAAAAGAAATATAGGAAGCATTCACAAACATCTGAAGAACAGCAGCCTGCTAATCTAGTTCTGTACAGGAAAGATAAAGAAAAAGAAACTTAAGCCATTTTCACAGTGATGGTTTGCATATAAATACTATAAACAGTTTGTATTAAAGTGGAATTATGGACAAAATTAAAAATTATATATAAAACTTAGTCTGTCGATAGCATCAACACAGCAGTTTTCTTTCACTTCACTTGAGGGACATAGGAATTTAGTATTTATAAGGCATTCTAGTTATACTGCTGCCTACAGGAGATTGAAACCCTGCTAACCCAGCCCCTGTATAAACCCCACCTCCAACCTTTATGCTTCAGTTTTTTGCTAGCATCCTAGTTCCTTTTCCTGGCATCCCAACTTAGGAGATCTTCACTGAAAAGAGCCAGTTTCTTAGATTCTTATTCCTTTCATGAGGGATCATCTGATTTAAAAGATTTATAGGGATCAGTTCCTGCTACTCCTTTATTTTGTGAAAGCCAAGTCCTACAAAGGGTGTTGAACCATATCTACATACACTCCTTGAGTATAGCAGATTCTTTCCCATTCATCTCTTTGAGATTTGTGAGATTGTTACGGCACTCCATTTCACATAGTCCCCCTTTTTGTGCTGCCCGTCAATCCTTTTCAATTCTCCTTCTGATTTGAGCAATGCACCAAGCTTGTATTTTCGGATTAAGAAGTCCTGATAACGAATTGCTGGATTCTGGCCAGTTTGATTATCCCTTTCTAAAATTCCGTCATTCTGGGGGGATTCTCCTAATGAATATAATATATCCTCTTGTCTACTCCTTGCACATGTTTTTAAGAGATTACTTGTCTGTCAGGTAACATCCTCTTATGGACTTATTTCTCTCCAAAGTAAAGGGTTAATGTTTTCTGTTTAAGCCTCAGGCTGTTGTCTGGACATTTAGGGACACTGGTCCTGCTCCTCTGTGTTGTTGGCCTTATGTACACCTTGCTCACAAAACTGAGGCATGTCGATTGGAGGTGGAATTATTCAGGGGCTGGTTTTTGTTTTTGCCAGTGTCTGAATCTCCTGTAGACAGCTGTATAACACAAACATCTAAGGATTACTAAATTCCTGTGTCCCTCAATGGAATTCAACATTCAAAACATTCTATGGTAAGTACAAAAATATATTTTCTGTTTCCTAGTCCACTTGTATTATAATTGTATTGCCCAGGGGAGGGCTGGGACAGGGTGGCAATTGCCCCCCAGGCCACCCTAACTTACGTCTTGTGGAGGAAGGAAGCAGGGGCCAGGGGCGCAGCCACCAACTAACTGCAGGCAAAGGGGGGCACCCAGGGCCGGCCCTACCTTGGATCCCGCTGGGCCAATTGGGCTGCCTTGTGGGGGTGCTGCTGGATTACACATAGCGGGGATCTCCAGCATACAAAGTCCTACCTCCTGGACCAGCTTCTATAATAGATAGCACACTGGTGATGTCTATCATAGGAGCCAGTCCAGGAGGCGGGACTTCATATGACAGGTAAGCGCTGATCTCTGGCGGCTCTCCTCTCTCTGCATTGGATGGGCACTGGTGAGGCTGCATTGATGGGCACTGATCAGGCTGCACTGATCAGGCTGTGCTGATGGGCACTGTCCAGGCTGCATTGATGGGCAATGATCGGGCTGCATTGATGGGCACTGATCAGGCTGCAATGATTGGCACTGATCAAGCTGTGCAGATGGGAACTGGCGAGCCAGCATTGATGGGCACTGATCAGGTTGCATTTGATAGGCACTGAGGAGGCTACATTGATGGGCACTGGTGCGGCTGCATTGATGGGCACTGGTGAGGCTGCATTTGTGGGAACTGATGAGCTGCATTATTTTTGGTAAACCTCCTTTGTTGCTATTAACCTTATATTATGTTACGACATTGTATCATATTTGTCTTGCTTCATAACATCAATGTCTGTTCTAAAACCAGGTGGGCATGGATGGTGAGCTGATTTGGTGGTTCAATGGGCCACTTGACTGGACTTTCCCCCCAGGCCTAAGGCTGCCAGCCCTCCCCTGGTATTGCCTCTTTCTGCACTGAAATCACGCAGCAGCATTGCCTTAATGTGGACAGGGTAGCCTTACATGAACATGTGGATTTATATGGATTTAAAGTAAGTGACAAATTAAAGCCTTACTCCAGCTAACAGGTAACAGTTTTTTTTCTGGAAACCCTGTCAGTGATATATGGTTTGTCTCCTTACCTGTTTCTATCACGTTTGTTAGACAGCTTGGTCTGCATGTAAATTGTGAATAAAATGTGAATAAAGGCCTGTGAAATAATAAAAAAAGGAATTCACATACTAAATACTATCAATGCAAATAATAACCTGTATAGAAAACATATTATTTTGAGTATATGCAGTTTTTTGATGGTTTGTTCAACTCGCTAATGATATTTGCCAGGTTTCTCATATCCTACATATCAAGCTCTCTTCTGTCTTCCTAATGTTCATTACGGGTAGAGTTGAGCGAACTTCTAGAAGTCCGGGTTCTGCTGGTTCGGCCGAACTTCGGGTCAAAGTCCGGGTTCGGGTCCGGACAGAACCCGAACTTTGTCCCGGACCCCGAACCCAATTGAAATCAATGGAGACCCGGACTTTTAGGTACAAAAAGTGCTGTAAAATAGTCCTGGAAGGTCCTAGAGGTCTGCAAAAGGAAGGAAATGTGGGTAAGGGTGGGACAAGTGACCTACAAAGAAATGGGGACAGGGAAATAACTTTAAATATTTTTAAAAAAATAAAAACATAAAAAATGCAAAAATGGAAATCATCTTCAAAATGGGTCTGAAAAGTATTAATTAACATTAGAGGCCATAGAACTGTTCTAAAATCATCTTCAAACTGTGTCAAAAAAGTATAAATAAGCCGGAAGTACCCATATCACTGTTCTGCAAAATGTGTGTATCACTTTAAATCAAACCGGAAATCAGTGAACATCTCTTCTGCACAAGTATTTCAAGTCTGTGTGTCACTTTAAATCAAACCGGAAATCATTCAATATCTTTTATTCACACT
>BLSH010068074.1:353707-368998 GCA_018402905.1 Glandirana rugosa
CGAACCCGGACTTTTTTTGAAAAGTCCGGGTCCGGGTCCGGGTCCCGGACACCCCAAAGTTCGGTACGGACCCGAACTTTACAGTCCGGGTTCGCTCAACTCTAATTACGGGCAACCAGGAGGGGTTGTGTTATCAAAGCTTAGCCTCTGTGGATAATTCCTTGTAGTGCTGCTCAGTGATATCATCTGACCCAATGCAATGAAAGATTGATCTGCTCTTCCACTGTGTCATGAAATTATTATCACTTATCACAATTGCAGAGAGAACATGTATTCATTGTCATTTATTCATAGTTTGATGCTAGTTTCATATATATATACGGTATCTCACAAAAGTGAGTACACCCCTCACATTTTTGTAAATATTTTATTCTATCTTTTCATGTAAAGAAGTGAGTGTACAGCTTGTATAACAGTGTAAATTTGCTGTCCCCTCAAAATAAATCAACACACAGCCATTAATGTCTAAACCGCTGGCAACATAAGTCAGTACACCCCTAAGTGAAAATGTCCAAATTGGGCCCAAAGTGTCAATATTTTTACATTGTAGCAAAGTGTAATTTCTTTAGTGTTGTCACATGAAAAGATATAATAAAATATTTACAAAAATGTGAGGGGTGTACTCACTTTTGTGAGATAGTGTATATGTAGTAACTATATGCATTTATGCGCATTTTAAAAATATGTTTATGAGCATGTTTGTGCATTTTAAACACACTAAATAGAGAGGACCAGAGGCAAGTGACCTTTCCACATTCTACGTTTTAGGTTTTTCTTTTTAGGTAAAAGAAGAAGAGGAGGAGATAAGGCATCACAAAAACAAAATGTATAGACTGTTCCTTCTCTCCCTTGTACCCATTAGCAGTTGCATCCCCTTCTGCCTCTGGGGGGGGGGGGTAATTCTTTCCTGTAAAAGCAGAGGATCCTGGGGCCTGTAGTCTCAACTAATATCTACTGAAGACTAAAACCCATTTTGGATCTACAAGTCCCAGTGAGCTGAACTGACATGGAATTCTGGGTGAATCTATAAAAGCAAAAAAAAGAGCTGCGCTAGATGTAAAATTGAAAATATCTACAACTCCTTAAAGACAGCAACTCTGCCATGTGATATACACAGTGAATAAGAATAAGCAACAAACAGAGCTGTGCTTATGTGCATACATAAATGTGACATACATGTATTGTCATAGCGCCAAAAAAACTTTTGTTTAAAAAATCTTTTTGAGTGATGATGATGAAGTGTCCTTTCAGTGAGATGAACATCAAACACTTAAACAAAAATGTGACCTCCACCACTAAAGATGTAAGCTTACCAGCTAGAGTGGACCTCCTATCATGGGAGGTCTCGATCGCTTGTGGCTATTTCCCAGCCTAGGCCTTTATCCAGTATAAAAAAGTAACCAAACAATAGCCTCCACTGAACACAGGGATCAGAGAACATGGGTGTAGATATCACTCTCACAACCATGCCTCATCCATAGTACTCCACGGGCTCACAACCTCACATACAGCCTCAAGGTATAAGGCTCACAAGAACTCCCCAGAAAGAGATAAGGGTTGCCATAGTGTAAATCCAATGTTTTATTTTTAAAAGCATAAAAGATCACACTTCCATCAGGGTAGTATGAATACAGCATGAACATAGACAAGCCGGCCGGCTAAGATACAAATGCCTGTCTTCCCGGGATCACATACAACGTGTCAGCACATTTCTCCACCCACGCGGTTTATCACAATATGATGTTGTCCTGGGGCCACAAGCGATTGAGACCTCCCATGATAGGAGGTCCACTCTAGCTGGTAAGCTTACATCTTTTGCGGTGGAGGTCACATTTTTTTTGGGTGTTTGATGTTAATCTTACTGGAAGGACACTTTATCGCTCAAAAAGATTTTTTAAACAAAAGGTTTTTTTTTTTGACTATTTCCACTATGTGTATTAATTTTTCACAATGATCACTTAACATTTTTCAAAGCCATGTTTTGTGCGATATGATAATACATGTCACATTTATGTTTGCACATAAGCGCAACTCTGTTTGTTACTTACTTTTACTGAATCTATAAATTTGACTGAAATTAGTGGGCTTGCTCTCTCAGCCCGGAGACACCTAAGAGGTCGGTCTGACACTGTCGCTCTGATTACAACTGCATTGTACCTGTACATTGAACTTGCGGTTCAGCCAGACACCAGCGACATACCTCAGACTCATCTGTGCTAACATACAAGGCTCAGCAACCCTGTACATGTTCTTGCCTCCAAATACTTGTATCACTTACAATGGCCCAGGAACCCAGAGATGCTCCCAGCTGCTCATCACTGTTGTACGCTTCACCTACCAGTATACCAACAGTCACTGTAGCATCACTTTTTCTTCCCACTGTGAGTCCAAAGCTTGTCAAACGTGCCTTACAGCACTGGAGCTCTGTTACTGATTGGGATTGGTGAGAGTGCAGTGACCTAGCTTTTAGTTTGTTCTGTTGTATAAAGACACTGCTAGCAGGGGGCGTGGCTACCGTGCTGCAGGATGGAAGCCTGAGCGAGCAGCTCCTCCACAGCGCCAGGGTAAAAAGCATATAGAGGCCACAGAAAGAGCCAGAAAATCCTTCATCCACCATCCGCAGTGTCCCTGTACCCACATGAATGGCGAGGAAGAAGAAAGAAGCGTCCGACTCCAAGAAGCTGCCACACTTCTTTATCCCCACTGAGCGGCTGCAAGTCCAAGATGGCGCCAGCGGTGGATCATTGACATCTTCTAGCAGCTCTCCACGCCCCTCACAGAGCCCTGTACAATCTGGAGCCTCTAAAGCTCCACAGCCCAAATCACCAGCAGTCTCTACCCCTCTATCACAGAGCCCGGCCAAGAGCAAACCACGGCTGCATGCGGGATCTTCACCTATAGCAGTAAGCAAGGAGGGAACTTCTGTTGCCACCACTAGGGAGCTGGCTGATACTTTTAGTTTGTTTCCAGCAAAGAGCCAACCTATCTCTGAGGCCACTCTAAAGGACATGCTGGTATCCCTGTGAGCCTCGCTTCACACAGACATGATGGAATGTGTAAACACCTTCAGAGCTGATGGGATGGAGGGTAGACCACATAGAACAGAAAATGGGAGAATTTGCAGCATCTCATAATAACTTGATAGACGCACACAACAACCAGGATGACGAAATGGAAAAATTGAAAGCCAAAATCGCAGACATTGAAGACCGCTCGAGGCGGAACAATGTGAAACTCAGGGGCATACCCAAATCGGTCCAAAATACCCAACTGAACCAATACACCTGCGATCTCATTTGCGCAGTGCTGCCATCTATTCCTGACTCAGAAATAACCATTGACAGAATTCATTGTCGTCCCAAGTTGTCATACATTCCAGATAATGTTCCCAGTGATGTCATCATTAGGGTACATTTTTACCATGTAAAGGACAAGCTTATGTCCAACTTCCGCAAAATGACACTCCTGCCCAAACGATTCTCCCGTCTTCAAATGTTCGCCGATCTCTCTCAATTTACTTTGCAGAAAAGCTCTGCGTAACCACAATACCATCTACCGCTGGGTATACCCTATGAAGCTTACCATTATGCATAATGATACCACCTCAGTGATTACATCGCTCTCCGAAGGGCTCGCACTGCTCCGTTCCTGGGACATCCTCCCAGAGCAAGATTCCACATCTGGGTCATCCCCTATCAAACTAAATAACCAGGAGGAATGGCAGCTTGTTTCGCACACATGCAAACAAAAGACTAAAACACCTTCATTGCCTCTAATTTACATCTGACCTTACAATATCAAATAACTTGATCCCCCGGCCAGTTGAGACTTGCCCGCCACAATATTCCCCCTGCAAAAAATATGCAGTACCCCTGCTATCAGATTCCAGCTGGAACCATCCTTGTTTTTTACTAACTGTTCTAAACTGTTTTCAAGTATTTTTTTTACTTTTCTGTTTTGCTCCTTTTTGTTTCTTGTTGATCACAGGTCTGATATCAAAACGGCCTACCTCCCGAGGCCTTTACTGGTATGTCACTCTGAAACGCCCATTATTAATACATGGACTTGCTGCCTTTTGCAGACATCGTCTCGGCATCGTCGAACAAAGGTAAAAGAAGCTTCTTCTTTGATATACTCCCATGGTGCTTAAAGTGACTTTGTTAAGAACTCAGTAGCTTTTACGTTACAAGAATTGATTTCTGACCCAGAGGGGCGATACCTAATCCTACGATGTATCATAAACAATAGAAAATTCACTATAGTAAACGCTTATGCCGCAAACTCACATCAGCTTTGATTTGCACACAAACTTTTTCGGACAATCTCAAAAGTCAGACAAGGAGCTCTCGTGATTTGTGGGGACTTTAATCTCACTTGGAGATGTCAACACGCTGAAGAGCGGGACTATACTTTTCACTCGCTATGACACAACTCGTACTCCAGAATTTATATGATATTTGTGGATAAAATGTTGTTACAGGCTGTGTCTTCCTCCACTATACATGACATCTCATGGTCAGACCATGCCCCCATCTCGGTGACAATAGTGGAGGAGCACACATCTAAACCTGCATACATCTGGAAAGTTAACTCTCAAATATTTAGATAACCTCAAAATGTTAATGATATGTGTAAGCATCTTCAAGGGTACTTCAAATAAAATTAAAATCCGGAAACCGAACTCCATACGATCTGGTGCACCCACAAGGCCTTCATAAGAGGCATTTTTATTCAAATGTGCTCTCGTATTAAAAGACAGAGGTCATTGCAGCTTGACAAACTACTGAGAGATATTTGAGCTCTAGAACATCTTAATAGAACCAACCCGACCTATTCCTGACGTACATCCCTCTCCAAATTGCGCACAGAGCTAAAATAAAGTACTTAATAGATCAGAGAACTAAGCAAAAGATCACCAACCCATAGAATATTGCAGATGCCTTTGCATCTTACTATAGCTCTCTCTGCAATTTAAAAAATGATTCTGAAGTGCCCCAACCACAAGAACACAACATTGACTCATTTTAACCACTCAACCTCCTCATGCTCACAAAAGACCAATTAAAAGCTGTCAATGTGCCTATCACTCCCCAAGAGATAACTAAGGCAATTAAATCCCTCCCCTGAGGGAAATCCTCAGGACCGGATGGTTTTTTAAAGGACTACTGCAAGCAATTCCCAGAAATCCTTACTTCCAATCTCTCCTTGGTGTTCGTGGATGCAATGATCTCTGCCTTTCTGCCTTCTGAGAGGCTACAGGTATACATATTAACAATTCCAAAACCCGGAAAAAAACCTACCTCTCCGGCTAATTACAGGCTGATTTCGCTATTAAACACAGTTGTCAAATTATATGTGGAAGTACTAGCTTGCAGATTGACCCCTATACTGCCATACTCTGATTAAACTGGACCAAACAGACTTTGTTTCTGGACGCCAGGCATCAGACGCCACAAGGAGGGTCTTGGGCATAATTCATTCAGCAAGGGCTGGTCGGATGCCTTCTCTGCTACTGTCTCTGGACGCGGAGAAGGTGTTCGACCATATCCATTGGCAATACATGCACAAAACTCTCCAAAAATTTGGATTTACCGGACCTATACTTTCAGCTATACTAGCATTGTATTCCACTCCCTCTGCCAAAGTATACACTTCCAATCTGCTCTCCCAACATTTCCAGATTATGAATGGAACTAGACAGGGTTGCCCTTTATCCCCATCAATTTATAACCTATTAATTGAGCCCCTAGCAGAAGCTATTAGAACATCACCACAAATTAACGGCTTCAAATTCCAACAACATACCCATACTATAAATTTATTTGCGAACGATATTATCATCTTTTTAACAAATCCAGAAACCTCTCTTGCCACTACTCACTCAATTCTTAAAGCATTTAGTGAGGTTTCATACTATAAAGTTAATTTCACTAAATCGTTGCTTTTAGACTTAGGTGTTGATGCCACCTTACGTACCAAACTTCAATATCTTTATCCCTATACCTGGAGCAATAATGGCATTCCTTATTTAGGTATCCGCCTAATCTCTGACTTATCAAAAATAGCAGAGGTCAACTATCTCCCTCTCATAGATAAACTGACAAAAGAGACTCAACATATGTCTAAATGTGAGCTGACATGGACAGGCAGACTTGTATCTTTTAAGATGATTATACTACCTCAGAAATTGTATCTTTTTAGAACTCTATCAGTCCCTATTAAGAAAGCCTACCTGGTGGCACTGAACGCATTACTTAAAAGTTTTGTCTGGAAAGGCATGAAGCCTCGTAATTAACACACCCAACTCCTTAAGCATAAAAACGCTGGAGGTATGGGCATGATTGACCTCTATGATTATTGGGTGGTGGCACATCTTTCCCAACTAAAAAGCTGGTTTTCTCCCTCAACAGACAAAATGTGGATTGACATTGAGCAAACCAACTGCTCTATAACGTCACTCAGCAGTCTGTTAATAGCGGATATCTGGAAATCTTGGCCACTTAAAAACCTACCTCTCTCTACCCAAGCCTCACTGATGACATGGAGAAACCTCTACTCCATGGATCTTACACAGCTACAAAAAACTTATATACCTGTTCCTTTAAAGATCCTTGAGCTACTTATCCCTCATTTGTCTCTCCAAAAAGAGGAATCCCACTTATTGAGCAACTATTTAAAAACAAGACCCTTAAAACATTTAGACAACTTCAGACAGAATTCCAAATTCAATCCTCAGACCAATATACATATATTCAAATATCCCATTTCCTAAAATCTCTAACCCCACCTGAAATTTCTATACATAAACAAAGTTGGTAGTACTTTCATGAAACACTATCATCTGTGAAAGAAACCTCTTTATTCTATAATATTTTACAAAATAAACTTAGATTCCACAAATCCGCCTCATACATAAAATGTGAAGTAGATCTTGGTGAAACCGTTACCAATCACCAATGGCAAACAGCTTTTAAATCCATATACCAAGCCTCTAAATGTGCCAACCACTGGGAATTGTTCCAAAAAATTGCTTTAAGGTGCAAAATTTTTACCAACACAATCCCCATTATGCTGGAGAGGCTGCGGAATGATTGGCCAACTCACACATATTTTCTGATTTTGTAAACACCTAACTAGCTTTTGGAATAAAATATTCTGCACAATATCTGAGATTACCGGGATCATTGCCCCACCCTCTCCGGCTTTGAGGATTCTTAATATAGGCATTGAACTCTTGAATGCCGAATAATTGTTACCCACATTTTCCTGACAGTCAGAACGCTTATCTGTTGACGTTGGAAGACCAACTTAGCGTCCAATGTATCTGAAGTAATTGATATGGTGAAACAAAACTATGTCTATGAAAGCCTACTGGCACATAAGCATGGGAATACATAGGTTTTTTTTAAATTTACTATTACCATATGCATACTGTGCCTAATGGTAAATGCATCCCTGTAACTGCAAAATTTAATACAAAATGGGGCTGAAAGAAAACTTTTTTCTTGGTACTAGCATCATTCCATTTACCCTTTTGTAGTTAGTCACGGGGCAGCTTCCCATGCTGTTCCTAAATAAAAAAAAATATAAAACAAAGGGCAACAATTTGTTATGCTTAACAGCTCTTCAAAATGTTCCCTCCTCAGAATCCATAAAAGGGATACTGATCAAGAAACAATAACAATGAAAAAGCATTAAATTCACAACTTCCTGCTTAAATAGCACAGTAAATTCCAGATCGGCCTTATATAATAATTGTTTGTCTGCCCCCTTTTGTTCATAGCTTGGTAGTCAAGAACCACAGGTGATCTGCCTATGAAAAAATAGGGTATTTTATATAACATGCCTGGGGGATGCCCCTGTACAATGCATCGGTACAATGTATGCAACCTATTACAGCAAAACTGACATATACAAAGATAAAAAATGTGCTTGAATGGCTTGCAAAATGACAGCTCACAGATGCTTTGTTATGCTTGTGCACAAAGCAGCTGGGGATTCCATTAATATATACCAGACCCTTATCCTAGATGAGGATTTGATATAGATATGAATGAGGTACACCATGTTATTGACCACATATGGTTCTGTCCAAATTTGGTCAATAAAGTCACTGTCCTTTTGTTTATATCAGCTGTCATCTGCTGCAGGGGGGACCATCGACCATTTTTTTTTGCATTGAGTCCTTAGGGGCCTGATATGAATTATATTGTAAGCTCTAACGAGCAGGGTCCTCTGATTCCTCCTGTATTGAATTGTATTGTAACTGTATTACTGTCTGCCCTAATGTTGTAAAGTGCTGTGCAAACTGTTGGTGCTATATAAATCCTGTATAATAATAATAATAGGGGATTCCCCACAGCAGTTTTTTTTATCTCCTGCTTTTTTGTTCACATGGCTGAGTATTCCTGGCCAGTAAATGAATTGGCCGTGTGATGTCATGAGTTGCCAAGAATTTGGTGGGTGCAGGAATCTTTTGCTTCATTAAAAATGATTGACAGGAAGGAGGAAAGAAAAACCCATTACAATATGATGTTCGTCCTGTCAAACAGGCTGAATGTCTAGCATTCAGACAAGCACCTGCACAAGCAAAGTTTGGTTTGAACCAGTGCCAGGACCAAACCAGGGGCTTGTCCCTAATGGACATCTGTATTTACATATTTATCCATATAGCAATATGCATTTATGTGTATATAAAGTTGAGAAAGAGTCTAGTTTGCATGAGAAATTTTCAGCCACAGTAGAGGTAGATACAGCTTCACATCATATTGGTACTTGAGAAAACTTCACTGAATCAGGCACAAGAAAATCTCTATACACACATTTGTCATTTTAATTTTAGTGCATCGACCCATAAATCTACATGCATTGCTATCTTTAATATTGACCCTGTCACCACTGTGCACATACCAGTAAAGTGGGCATTGAGCACTTACTGAAGCTTCCTGTATTGTAGCAATCCTTTCTTAAAGAGGAACTGCAGTCTGCTCACATAATTTGTAATAATAACATATTTGCCATTCTGAAGCTTCCCTCCACCCACTTTGCATATTATTTTATATATACTGTAATTCTGTACTTGTTAAATATGCTGCAGAAATCTCCCTCCACTAAGTCTGGCCGCTTCCTTTTTAACTGTGGGCAGCTGAAGCTGCTGCCTGCTCACTTCCTGGATTTCTGGATTTACACAGACACACAGAGGCACACCTCCAGCTTTGTAGCCCTGCAGCTCGCATTAGCCCTCTTATGACTCACCCACCCCTCCCTTTCTGGCAAACTCTCACGAGAGGGAGAGAGAGAGCTGTGCATGATGACATAAGCCTAGCCTAATGACTAGACAAGAAAGACGAAGTGGGCTGTATAAGGTATTTACTGCCAGAAAAAATGTTTTACTATCCAAAGTTAAAACAACAAGGGCAGAAGTTTTAATAGATGGAAAGTTGAAAAAATGACTGAAGGTCCGATTTAAGCTTTACAGTAATCAGATTTGCCCTTCTCAGCCACCCCAACACTTCCAGGAGTGTCTGAGACTTTCTCTCCTACACAGCCCCCAAAATGCTACTACATGTACATAGGAAACCTTGTGTGAGCATGTGCTTCCATCTGCCTTGCGTAGTGCCGCCCCTGGATGACAGAAATATAAGCAATCCAGTAATGTGTTTGTAAGGGAGAGTACCTACCTTTACTATATATACTTAATATATATACTATATACAGTATGTTCAGCCTGGCATGTGTAGTGTGGTAAGAAGATCACTTTCACTTAAATATTTTTGCACCCTTTTGTGACCGTTTCCATGGTGTGATATGTAGATTGTTACAGTATGTCACTGTTGTATCAAAGATGACTGCTGAATTCCCAGTTGAAAATTGGATACCCAGGCACATAAAATGCTCATTGTTATATATCTGCAATTTTGACCCATTTGAAGAACTAACCAGTGCATGGAAGCAGAAGATACATTTACACAGTGATTAAAAAAATGTAAGTAGTAATTATCTTAAAAACCTGCATATCCATTTGTAACACTTTGACTTGTATCTGGTAAAAGAGACAAGCCAGATTAATGCAGCATCCATTAGTTATACTCGCCTTCTGTGAATTTATGTCATTGGTGATGATGATTAGATCATAATTTGTTATTTTCGAAAGGTGAAATCCTTTATATGGGCTTGTAGTCACTGTAATTAGGAGGCGTGGTAGTCATTTGGACTAATTATATATGTTATTTTAATCTAATTCCCATATCTCTTTCAATTGAAAGTTCGGCTAATTATAGATCCTGTAGGTGACCATTTTCAGCAGTGAGGCATACCTCATAATTTAAGAATAGCTGGAGTAGAGTAGGAATCATGGGAATTGCCAGTTCATCACTGTTTGATTCTTCTGAGTGGTTTCATGTAGATCTGATCTGGGGAGACTGAATACATTACATACATACAGTATCTCACAAAAGTGAGTACACCCCTCACATTTTTGTAAATATTTTATAATATCTTTTCATGTGACAACACTGAAGAAATGACACTTTGCTACAATGTAAAGTAGTGAGTGTACAGCTTGTATAACAGTGTAAATTTGCTGTCCCCTCAAAATAACTCAACACACAGCCATTAATGTCTAAACCACTGGCAACGAAAGTGAGTACACCCCTAAGTGAAAATGTCCAAATTGGCCCCAAAGTGTCAATATTTTGTGTGGCCATCATTATTTTCCAGCACTGCCTTAACCCTCTTGGGCATGGAGTACACCAGAGCTTCACAGGTTTCCACTGGAGTCCTCTTTCACTCCTCCATGATGACATCACAGAGCTGGTGGATGTTAGAGACCTTCCATCTGAGGATACCCCACAGATGCTCAATAGGGTTTAGGTCTGGAGACATGCTTGGCCAGTCCATCACCTTTACCCTCAGCTTCTTTAGCAAGACAGGGGTCGTTTTGGAGGTCTGTGTTTGGGTCATTATCATGTTGGAATACTGCCCTGTGGCCCAGTCTCCGAAGGGAAGGGATCATACTCTGATTCAGTATGTCACAGTACATGTTGGCATTCATGGTTCCCTCAATGAACTGTAGCTCCCCAGTGCCGGCAGCACTCATGCAGCCCCATACCATAACACTCGCAACCCCATCCTTGACAGTAGGCAAAACACACTTTGTAATCCTCACCTGGTTGCTGCCACACACGCTTGACACTATCTGAATCAAATAAGTTTATCTTGGTTTCATCAGACCACGGGACATAGTTCCAGTAATCCATGTCCTTAGTCTGCTTGTCTTCAGCAAACTGTTTGCAGGCTTTCTTGTGCATCATCTTTAGAAGAGGCCTTCTTCTGGAACAACAGCCATGCAGACCAATGTGATACAATGTGCAGCGTATGGTCTGAGCACTGACAGGCTGACCCCCCACCCCTTCAACCTCTGCAGCAATGCTGGCAGCACTCATACATCTATTTCCCAAAGACAACCTCTGTATATGACGCTGAGCAAGTGCACTCAACTCCTTTGGTCGACCATGGCGAGGCCTGTTCTGAGTGGAACCTGTCCTGTTAAACTGCTGTATGGTCTTGACCACTGTGCTGCAACTCAGTTTCAGGGTCTTGCCAATCTTCCTATAGCCTAGGCCATCTTTATGTAGAGCAACAAATCATTTGTTCAGATAATCAGAGGGTTCTTTGCCATGAGGTGCCATGTTGAACTTCCAGTGACCAGTATGAGAGAGTGAGAACGATAACACCAAATTTAACACACCTGCCCCTCTTTCACACCTTGTAACACTAACGAGTCACATGACACTGAGGAGGGAAAATGGCTAATTGGGCCCAATTTGGACATTTTCACTTAGGGGTGTACTCACTTTTGTTGCCAGCGGTTTTGACATCAATGGCTGTGTGTTGAGTTATTTTGAGGGGACAGCAAATGTACACTGTTATACAAGCTGTACACTCACTACTTTGCATTGTAGCAAAGTGTCATTTCTTCAGTGATGTCACATGAAAAGATATAATAAAATATTTACAAATATGTGAGGGGAGTATTCACTTTTGTGAGATACTTTATATTTAGTGGAATAAATATATAGTGCTTCCCCCCAAAGGAGCTGCTGGTTATGATTGTTCCTCAGTTCTCGACCTCAACCTTCTCAAAGTCTGAACGACTCTAACATACCAGGTTGAATGTGGAAAACAGGCAATCACAGTGAGAAACTGCAACTCAGAAATAACAGTGTTTAAAATCAGGCACCAGACTAGTTACTGGAAAGTAAACTTATTGTATTAGCACTCATCGTTTAGTTGTAAGTCAGATTCCAAATAGCTGATCATCATAATAATCATACCTCCCAACTTTCTGAGATGGGAATGAGGGAAACCTATTAGCAAAAGTATGTAGGCATAGGACACACCCCCTGCCACGTCCCCTTAAAGGAGAATTGGCTGTCGGACCTTGTAGTTTTCCCATTCACATAACAGTGTGAATGGATGATGCAGCCGTGCGGGCAAAGATTGTGACAGCTAGCCGGGGGGGGGGGGCAGATCCCCCGCTAGCTGTCAGAATAGGGAATGGGGCAGCAGGGGCTGGTGCATCTGTAACATTTTACACGTGTAGCCAGGAGTCTCAAAGTGCTCCTTTAACATAGAAACATTATTGCCTATGAATGCTATGAAGTTTTCCCCTAGTACTCACAGAGGAAACTTGTCATCGGACCTTGCAAAGGAAGGACTTAATGTCCCAGTGTGCATGTCAAGCACATGGTGGCGGAGTCTGTCTTATGCATGGAACAACCACTCTTGCGCACCTGATTCTAGGACCCCTGGTAGTGTAGATAGGAGACCAAGAGTGCAGGATGGCTGGATAGTCTCTGATGATGATGTGTGAGATTTCGGGTTGGCTCGTGCAGACAGGAAGGAGTGTGATTCAGGCTGGGTTGGCAACTGGCGTGCGGTGCGGTACATAGGATCAGGCAAATGGGTAGTCAAAGTCCAAGCAAAGGTCATAATCAGGTGGGCAGCAGAGGTACCAGGGTTCAGACAGAAGAGTGGTCGTGGGTAGCCGGGGGTCGGTGCAGGCAGATATCAAGCAGGTCAGGGTAAGCCGGGTCTTCAGGGAACAGGATCAAACAAAACAGGAACAGAGCTGAGGCTCACAGGTATACTACACGCTGTAGAACGGACAGCATCTGCTGCAGGGTGCTGTGTGCTTAAATAGGGTCGTTTGGCACCATCTGCGTGCATGCGCGAACGCACACAGACAGCCAGAAACGGCCCGAATGGCTATTTTCCTAACAGTGCAATGCTGCAGTAAAGGCTCTTGGGAGGAACAATGCTTTGTTGGAGAAACTATTTAAGTGAAGGGAGGAGTTAGCTCCAGTCTCTTGGGCGGCGTGATCGATCAAGGGAGACCCGTGTGCCTTGTCAGCTGAATTGCGGCCTGCGGCCTACATTTAGAGGTCCAGCCGGCTGAATTTATACATTGACCTAGCGCGCTGCAGTGATACTGGGTTCCAGTGAGTGATATGTGGGACCAGCCTATCAACATCTGAATCTGTTCCAGAGTCAGCGGCAGCAGCAGTGCCAACAGCGATCGATCCGTGAGAGCTGCAGGGAGAGCAGTGGAAGTAGTTTCCCCAAAGAGCAAGCGGATATCATCAGTTCCAGCGATTTCAGCATCTTCTGAGCATCTTCTGTGTCCCTTCATCAGGGTGGTGATCAGGCGCAAGCCTATATATTATAGTGCATATTTGTCTACCCCATTCAAGGACAGACAGGCCCAGCTCATATTGTGGATTGCAAATTTCATTAAGAGCACAGTCTTGCTGTTGTGTAGCAAATCACCTTTAAGTCAGTGATCTTCAAAAAGGCCTTGCATTAATTCAGTGAAGTTTGCCATCTTTGTGCCTTCTCTAGAGCAGTGATTCTCAACTTCAATCCTCAAGTACCCCCAACAGGCCATGTTTTGGGAATTCCTCTTAGATAAAATAGCTGTTCAAAATACCAAGCCATTGACTCTGATTTAAAGCACCTGTGCAAGATAAAGGAAAACCTGCAAACACAGCCTGTTGGGGGTACTTGAGGTAATGGCTGAGAGCCACTGCTCTAGAGGATTATTGGACACAGTAATTCAGGTACCTACTTCCTAATTAAACTAAGCCGGCAGAAGATTAACTGATTTTTGCAGCAGGACTACTACCATTGCAGCTACTACTTCTCACGTGACCTTCTTCTCTTAAAGAACTCTCTGAATCAAGAGCAGGAGAATTTATTTAGTCATGTATTAATCTTAAAAAGGGAAAAAATACCGCGCTGGCTATTATGATACCTAACAATAGCAGCAACAATATAAGGTGCGATATTTCACCATAACCAATCCCAATATTCAACAAGATTGTTGCGCTAACTAAAATAATATAAAGTGAAAAATATCTAGAAATAATGTGAAGAATAACTGAGGTAAATCACCATAAGTAGAAATTAAGTTGTTAAACCTTAAGAAACAGCGAATTCTGTATAACAAATGTGAATTAATTATACATAACATATACAAACTGTGCACGTAAATTAGCAAAAGGTGATATAAAATCCCAAATAATGTCCAAAAAATAGTGTCCAAAAAAAACTTTCAATCAAAGCAAAGTGAGTGGCACTAGTCCAAAGTTCTGTGCGTGTTTAGGAAAGATAGAATTTGGTCCACTTTTCCACCACCACCGATCACGCAGACACCTTACCAGAAGCCCAGACCCACTATTTCTAGTACGGGTCAAAAGCGCTAGCAGATATAGCCCTCTGGAATAGACTGTATGGCGCCATACAGTCTATTCCATGAGGACGGGTGTTTTTTTCTATCTGCCGGCTTCTTTTATATGCGCATGAATTGATGTTTAAATGTGAGTACCCTGGACTTCTATTATCATATCATATGATATCATATCACTGTTCTACAATTATCTTCTAACTGTGTGTGAAAACTATCAATTCACGGGGAGAAGCCAGATCACTGTTCTAAGAACAGTGATATATCATATCACTGTTCTTAGAACAGTGATCTGGCTTCTCCCCGCTAATTGATAGTTTTCACACACAGTTTGCAGATGTTCTAAGAACAGGGATATGGCTTCTCCCGGCTAATGTATACTTTTCTCACAGAGTTTTAAGATGATTGTAGAATGTCCAATTATCTTAAAACTGTGTGATAAAAGTATAAATTAGCTGGGAGAAGCCAGATCACTGTTCTTAGAACAGTGATCTGGCTTCTCCCCGCTAATTGATAGTTTTCACACACAGTTTGCAGATGTTCTA
>BLSH010068074.1:374719-393375 GCA_018402905.1 Glandirana rugosa
CAACTTTAACGATTGGTCCGGCCATCCACTCGCCTAATGAGACCTAACCTCTCGTCTCCGTCTCCATCGGTAACGACCCAGTCATACAAAATTTCAACGTCGGAATCTGTCTACACCTGTTATCAAGTGTATATGATACCGTCCCTCCATCCGTTAGTTCCACCTCCAAACCTTTCCAGTCAAGAAGTGAGGTCGTGTCTCCTACCACCCCCCAACGAAACACGACCGTCCCGGATCCGGAATTTCTACCTCCGCTAACGCCCTCCCATCCTCGACAAAGCCTTACTTATAGTGGAGAACAGCTCCTACCCTCCCGCAATCGCCTCCATCTTTAAGGCCTAGGCCCTGCCAGCACAAAGCAACCCCCCACCATCCTCTGTGCTGGAGTGAAGAACTGACCTTTCCAAACCTCCACCTTGATTGCCTACCTCCCTGCCATAGTATATGTGAACTATTGTCCACATCTGTCTAAGGCTGCAACTTTAAAACATACTGACCCAGCAATGGCTACCTCTGCCTCTGCTCTCCAATCCAGAGTAATCCGCTCACCTACCGGCCTGGTTAGCAATTTCAACCCCTCAGCTCTCCTCTCTAGACTCCCTGCATCATCCTAAACTAAATATTGGGAAGAACCGACCCCCATCTGCGGAGATACTAAGGGAGACACATCAAGCCCCTACTAAACCGGAGCCGCTGCCATCTTGCAGCCTACTCCAGCGGCCTCCTCTTGCCGGTTCTAGCCAGGACACAGACGCCATCCACTCACCAACCGGACCACCGTTAGCCTAAACAGGCACCTACTGGGCTCTGGTCCTTGCTCGCCTCCCATATCGCGGATCCACGGTCCGCTGGCCTCCTCAAAACAAGGCCTGGTCGCGACCTACTAAGGCCTAGCGCGGTCGGCTCCCTGCCTTCCCACACCGGCCTACCCAAAGCCCCCAGCATACCCTGGGACTCAGTCTGCATTCCAATCCAGACCCCTCACTCCTCCAAGCAAAAGTAGGCTTATTATCTTTAATAACAAGCGGACCAATACAGCACTCATTGGGGCCTGCAGCCAGTGACCAGCTTGGCCCTCTCAATTTCAAGCCTCTAAATAGTACCTGTGCATATACTGACTGCTGGAGACTTCCAGGGTAAGTGATTGCCTCTACCAGATAAGATGGCTGCCTGAACTCTGAGCTCCACTCAGCCTTGAGACACAAAACAACAGTAAAGACACTTTGAACAATGAACTCCCCCTCTAAATTACACCAGAGGGATTCATACACCAGCACCTCCCTAACGGTATGTCCACTGGCAGACAAAGCACCATACATAAGACACACCGCCTCATGGACTCCTTCCTCAAAAAGGACATGCAGAACACTAAAGATAGTGCCGGAAAGGCTCCCCGTGCCTCACCCTCAGACGTCAGAGGTACATTAGATCCTGAGGAGAGTCTAGTAGACATGGACACCATATCTCTGGGCACGGAAACCAACCAATTATTGCTGGCAGACCGAGGTAAGAGAACTGCGCAATCCCCAATCCTCTCCCCTAACAAGGCACCCATGTCCAATAGACAACACTGGGACACCTCAGCACACTCAAGCCCTGAAGAGACACAATCTGATACACTAGCAGCACTACCTGCATCAGACCAATTTGCCTCTGAAAACACACTGATAATTATGCTGCTTTCTCTTCAGAAAGATATGCGTAATGAACTACGCTCCTCTATTACAATGCTTCACTCCAGAATCGACCAAGTGGAATATCGCACTGATGAAATTGAAAAAAACTTGTGTGATCACAACACAGCTTACAACAAAATGGTGGACACACAAGAACACCATGATGAAGAACTGCACCTCCTGCGAGCAAAAGTCACTGACTTGGAAGACCGATCGAGGAAGATCAATATCAAGTTCAGAGGGATACCTGAAGCGGTCAAACCTCCCAATCTGGTCTCATACATTCAACAACTATTCCTTCTCTTGCTCCCTCAACTAAACCCAGCTGAGTTGATTATCAACAGGGCATATCGCATAGCGAAACCAAACCACCTCCCAGCATCAGTGCCTCGCGATGTGCTGGCTCACATACATTTCTTTCAGACAAAAGAAAGAATTATGGCTGCAGTAAGATCTAATCCTAACCTTCCGGACCCATACTTGTCAGTGTCATTATTCACAGATATCTCTGCAGTGACAGCTCAGAGGAGGATTCTCTCAAGTGACGACAATACTCAGAGAGCACCAACTTCCCTACAAATGGGGCTTTCCTGTGAAACTAGTGGTCACATACCAAAATCAAAACCACCAATATCTTCACACCAAAAGATGGCATCAAACGTCTACTAAACTGGAGCCTGATCTCTTCTCCGCCACCTGAGCCACTACCTAGGCGTCCACCAATTCGTCCTCCTGACCCCTGGCGCAACACACCAGCCACCACTCACCTGTAAGAACACTAAGTTCTTTAGGGCACATAACACCTTTAATGACATTGCCGAACCATCTCTAGACACTTCCAAAGACCTACCCCGCTCTCTTCGCTAATTCACTCTGAAGACCTCTATGACCCATGGAGGTGTTCCCATGGAACAGAAAGAGATTACACCTTCTACTCCCATGCAGAAAAGGTATACTCATGGATAGATCTTTTCTTGGTGGACAAACACACCCTACAATTGGTCACACACACGAACATCAGATTTATCACATGGTCTGACCATGCCCCCATCTCACTAGAACTCTTCCCAGCATCCCTCCAAAACATTCAATATGGAGGCTCAACACCTCCCTAATTGCCAGCCCAAAATATCGAGAACAGATCTCATCCGAAATAGGACAATTTTTTGCAAACAATCTTGGATCCATTAAGAACCCCACTGTGATATGGAATGCCCACAAGGCCTGTATCAGAGGCCTACTCCTTAAGCTGGGAGCTCACGAGAAAAAAATACATAACGCCACTACCAACAAACTCCTAGATAACATCCGACACCTTGAAATAGCTAACAAACCAAATCCCTCTTTGTTACTTACTACCAAACTAAACAAAGCTATACAAATTCTTAGCAACCATCTACATGCAAACTTCGATATTCACCTTAAATGACTTTGCCTGCAACAATGCTCACAACACAACAAAACAGGTGCTTATCTAGCCAAGCAACTTTAATGCAAGGCTGCTCAAGCCAAGATTCCCTACCTTATAGACCCCAAAGGTACCCGACTCATAAACCCTAAAGACCTCACAGACTGTTTTAGTTCATTCTACTCCAACTTATATAACTTATCTGACTCTAACTCGACCCCACCCCCCACTCATCAGAATATCAATGATTTTCTCCAAAATATCAACCTACCATCACTAGCACAGGAGCAACTACAATCTCTCTCAGCCCCATTTTCCACAGAAGAAATTGAATCAGCTATACCTAACTTACCGTTACGTAAGGCCCCAGGCCCTGACGGATTCAGTGGCGAATATTACAAAACGTTTGCCAAAATCCTAACTCCACTCATTTAATTTCATTGTGACTACAGGTTCCATTCCCTCTGAAGCATTGCAAGCTACTATAGTAACCATATCAAAACCTGGAAAACCAACTAACGACCCCGCCAGCTATATAGGCCCATCTCATTGCTAAACATAGATACTAAATTATACGCCAAACTAATCGCTATGAGACTAACTCCTATTTTGCCACGATTAATCCACCATGACCAGATAGGTTTTATAACAGGTAGACAAGCCTCTGATGGCACACCCAGATTCATAGCCCTGTTGCAATGGGCTAAACACCATCAAACGCCATCAAACGCCTTCTCTGCTCATCTCTCTTGATGCATAGAAGGCATTTGACAGAGTAGATTGGAACTACCTAAAGGCCGTATTACAAAAAATTGGCTTCTTCAGGATCATCATACAAGCTATAATGTATCTATATTCCTCCCCCAGTGACAGAGTCCTCCCCTCAGGCCTATTTTCCAACCCTTTTCGTATTTCAAATGGAACACGTCAGGGATGCCCCTTATCACCGCTAATATTCAACCTTATCATGGAACCCCTAGCCCAATCCATACGTGACAACCAGACATGTGATATTCAGTATTTCCATTTACATGGTTGGTCGTAGGATTTTAGTAATTTATCCAATGGGGATGAGCTTGTCCAATGAGCTTTAGATAGCACGGGGCATATCCTGAGGTATTTGAAAACCTCAGGATATGCCCCGTGCTATCTAAAGCTATCAAATGTTTTCAAATACCTCAGGATATGCCCCGTGCTATCTAAAGCTCATTGGACAAGCTCATCCCCATTGGATAAATTACTAAAATCCTACGACCAACCATGTAAATGGAAATACTGAATATCACATGTCTACAAACTCCTCACTAATTCCGACTACTACTCAAAAACATCTACATTGACCTACTGGGAACAAACGCTCCACTGCAACTATACCCCCCAACAATGGTACCACTCATTACACGCGCCCCTAAAAATATCCAGATGTATAACATATTGGGAAACTGTCCAAAAAATATTCCATAACTAGTATTTTACTCCCGAGAAACTTATATTCCAAGACATTCAATTTTTGCTGGAGGAATTGTGGGTGCCTAGGATCCGCCTTGCATATCTGGAGGTCCTGCCCAAACCTCACCCCATTGTGGTCTAACCTTTCCAAACTTCCCTTCTCCATTGTACCAATTTGAATCCACCTCGCCCCACTAACGCCTCCTGGGCCTGGACATGGATGCATGGTCTAAAACAGCACACATAGTTATCTCGCATATATTCATAGCTGCCCGTGTAACCATAGCAAGAAACTGGAAATCCATTCTCCCCCCATCCTGTAGCGAACTCATAGCCATCTTGAAAAATAACTTTCTCATGGAACATATGTTCGCAAGAGCTCATTTACGAATCCCTGCTTTACAGGAAAAATGGGACATATGGATCAAACATCCTAAAGCTTTACCCCTCACTTGAGCCCAACTCCTGAGGTTGAGCCCTCATCTTCCTGGAACATGTCCAATCTCACTTATCCCTGCTATCATACATAATGCTCACAGAACTTTTTAATGTATCTCCGCACATCTTAATTGTATTCTGTATACTTGTTCATCTTCTTTTTGTGTAACAACTAGAGTTGAGCGGACACCTGGATGTTCGGGTTGGGCTGAACTTCGTGAAAAAGTCCGGGTTCGGTACCAAACTTGACCCACACTTTACCCGGACCCCGAACCCCATTGAAGTCAATGGGGACCCAAACTTTTCGGCACAAAAATGGCTGTAAAAAAGTCCTGGCAAGTGCCAGAGGGCTGAAAAAGGAAGTAAAATGGGGGTAAGAGTAGGACAAGTGCCCTACAAAAAAATGGGGATAGGGAAAATAAAAAAAATAAAAATGGGAAGGGGGGGTGGATGTGGAGTAGGAGCCTAGAGGTTGACTAGGCCGTGACCGTGGCAGTGTAGGTGATGATTTTAGAACAATAATCTGTCCCTTACAGCAACAGCTGGAACCTGACCCTATAGGAGTAGATGATGATTTTAGAACAATAATCTGTCCCTTACAGCAACAGCAAGAACCTGACCCTATAGGAGTAGGCGATGATTTTAGAACAATAATCTGTCCCTTACAGCAACAGCAGGAACCTGACCCTATAGAACTAGGAGATGATTTTAGAACAATAATCTGTCCCTCAAAGCAGTAGACTCTACCTAGTGCAGTCAGATCGTTCTGTAATGCAGGATGAGATCTGCAATCTGTCCCTCAAAGCAGTAGTAGTAGTAATCTGTACCTAGTCCAGAATCAGATCGTTCTGTAATGCAGGATGAGATCTGCAATCTGTCCCTCAAAGCAGTAGTAGTAATCTCTACCTAGTCCAGAATCAGATCATTCTGTAATGCAGGATGAGATGTTATTATATCTGCAATCTGTCCCTCACAGCGCCGGCAGCATCATCTCCCTACACTAGCCTGAGAGCATGTGACATGCAGCACTACGTGACTCCAGCTTATACAGAGGCTGGGTCACATGATGCACTGGCCAATCACAGCCATGCCATTAGTAGGCATGGCTGTGATGGCTTCTAAGGGCAAACCAGGGAAACGCTTGTGATTGGCTGCCCTGCAGCTATTCAACAGGCGGGATCAAATACCCGAACCCAAACTTTTTTTCAAATGTCCGGGTTCGGGTCCAGGTCATGGACACCCCAAATTTCGGTACGTACCCGAACTTTACAGTTCGAGTTCACTCAACTCTAGTAACAACGTTCTATATACAATCGCATACAAATATGTCTTGTACCGTTCTGATGTTCTATCATATGATACATTGTATGATGCAATACCTTGTTATCTGACAAAATACTAATACAATTTATAAGTAAATAAAAAAAAATCGCAGATCGCTGCCATTACCAGTAAAAAAATATAAAATAATAAAAACGCCATAAATCAATTCCCATTGTTTGTAGATGCTATAACTTTTGCGCAACCAAATCAATATACGCGTATTGCTGGTTTTTTTTTACCACAAATATGTAGAAGAATATATATCGGCCTAAACTGATGAATACATTTGTTTTTGGATATTTTTTTTTGGATATTTATTATAGCAAAAAGTAAAAAAAATTTTCTTTTTTCAAAATAGTCGCTCTTTTTTTGTTTATAGTGCAAAAAATAAAAACAGTAGAGGTGATCAAATACCACCAAAAGAAAGCTCTATTTGTGAGGAAAAGGTACATCAATTTTGTTTGGGTACAATGTCGCATGACCGCGCAATTATTAGGTAAAGCGATGCACTGCCGTATCGCAAAAAGTGCTCTGGTCAGGAAGGGGGTAAATCCTTCCGGGGCTGAAGTGGTTAATGTTGTTAGTTCATGTATAAGAATATACAGTTGTGCTCATAAGTTTACATACCCTGGCAGAAGTTAAGATTTCTTGGCCATTTTTCACAGAATATGAATGATAACACAAAAACTTTTCTTTCACTCATGGTTAGTGTTTGGCTGAAGCCATTTATTATCAATCAACTGTGTTTACTCTTTTTAAATTATAATGACAATAGAAACTACCCAAATGACCCTGAAAAGTTTACATACCCCAGTTCTTAATACCGTGTATTGCACCCTTTAACATCAATGACAGTTTGAAGTATTTTGTGATATTTGTGGATGAGGCTCTTTATCTTCTCAGATGGTAAAGCTGCCCATTCCTTTTGGCAAAAAAAACTCCAGTTCCTGGAAATTCTTGGGCCGTCTTGCATGAACTGCACATTTGAGATCTCCCCACAGTGGCTCAAAGATTTTGAGGTCAGGAGACTGAGATGGCCACTCCAGAACCTTCATTTTATTCTTCTGTAGCCAATGACAGGTCGACTTGGCCTTGTATTTTGGATCATTGTCATGTTGGAATGTCCAAGTACGACCCATGCGCAGCTTCCTGGCTGATGTATGCAAATGTTCCTCCAATATTTTTTGATAACATACTGCATTCATCTTGCCATCAATTTTGACCAAATTCCCTGTGCCTTTGTAGCTCACACATCCCCAAAACATCAGTGATCCACCTCCACGTTTCACAGGCCTTGTTGACTCCTCTCCAAATGTAACGTTTATGGTTGTGGCCAAAAAAGCTCAATTTTGGTCTCATAACTCAAAATTACTTTGTGACAAAAGGTTTGAGGCTTGTCTCTGTGCTGTTTGGCGTATTGTAAGGGATACTTTGTGGCATTTGCGTAGTAATGGCTTTCTTCTGGCGACTCAACCATGCAGCCCATCTTTCTTCAAATGCTTCCTTATTGTGGATCTTGAAACAGCCACGTCACATGTTTTCAGAGAGTCCTGTATTTCACCTGAAGTTATTTGTGGGTTTTTCACTGCATCCCCAACAATTTTCCTGGCAGTTGTGGCTGAAATTTTAGTTGGTCTACCTGACCGTGGTTTGGTTTCAACAAAGCCCCTCATTTTCCACTTCTTGGTTAGAGTTTAAACACTGCTGATTGGCATTCTCAATTCCTTGGATATCTTTTTATATCCCTTTCCTGTTTTATACAGTTCAACTACCTTTTCCCGCAGAACCTTTGACAATTCTTTTGGTTTCCCCATGACTCAGAATCCAGAAAACGTCAGTGCAGCACTGGTTGAAAGATGCAAGGGTCTGTCAGGAATCCAGAAACTCACTGACCTTTTATACACGCACACTAATTACAAGCAAACAGATCACAGGTGAGGATGGTTACCTTTAATAGCCATTCAAACCCCTTTGTGTCAACTTGTGTGCATGTTATCAGACCAGAGTATGTAAACTTTTGATCAGGGTAATTTGGATAGTTTCTGTTGTCATTATGATTTTAAATAAAGTTGATTGATAATAAATGGCTTCAGGCAAACACTAACAACGAAAGAAAAAAATGTTTTTCTGTTATCATTCATACTCTCTGAAAAAATGGCCAAGAAATCATAAATTCTGCCAGGGTATGTAAACTTATGAGCACAACTGTAACTGTACTGCTAAAGAGTTATATTAAGTTTGTATTCATCCCATCGAGTGTTATCAATATACCCAGGAATTACACCCATATATATATATATATATATATACATATATATATATATATATATCTATACTGATATTTGAATATAGAAAACTCATCAACATATATTACCTCAACACATAAATAATCCTTATATTCTGTACCTTCTCTGATTGCAGGATATTTGATTAAGCTCAATGGGAAGACTGTTAATGTACATTGGATAAAGTTGCTAAAAGAAGTTTAAAAGGAAAAGTGAATATTCTTATTCATTTGCTCTTATTATCTAATTCAATATTGCAATCTAAGTTTAGACTTTATGATCCTTCATTGTGACTCTAACTGTTATTATTGCCTTTGAAGGCATGAGTCATATGCTAAAGTTTTATCTTTTGCCAATAAGTAAACATCTTGAACTTAGATGTTGGTGTGGTCTCAATTGCTATATAAATTGTGAACTAACAATAACTTTGCAATATGAGTGAACCCAGAGTGTCAGGAGTGGTGGATGACTCTCAGAGTGTTAGAGACCAAGGGGGAATTGATTTCTTAAGCAACCCTCAAGGGGACAGCGCTACACATGTCACACTCTGAATATGGGTGTTACATGTCACAAAAGGTGAACTTATCCTTTAAACATACATGTGCTTTTGTATCACTACTATTCCTTTATTTCCTTTAGAAATTGGATGAAATGTTTAGCGCTGGAAACACTTTTTGATAGCTAAGTAGTGCATTTTATATACAATTATAAAGATCAGACCAAAATGAGGGAGGAAAGAGGGACAGAGGGCCTTTATTCTGAATAAGGGACAGTCCCTCGAAATCAGGGATAGTTGGGAGCTATGTAGTAACACAGTCTAGTGTACAGGAGCTTCAATAAAAAGTAATGTGAGTAATGAATGACATGTTTCACCCAAATTAACTTACACAGTAGCACCACCACCTGAAGTGCAACAACGGGCAGCAGGGAGGGAGTATATCCACCAATAAATGATCATGTGTCTATTTAAGGTAGATATTAAGGCAAAAAATATATTTCTTATTTTATTTTTGATATAGTAAGTAAGTAGCTCAGGTACAGGATTTAGGAGGGCAAGAAATTAGAATGAGTGGCACACACACATGAAATTGACTCTCACAGTGACACTGACAGCAGCACAGATGATGATGGTGAAACCTCTCTGACATGACACATCCCCTCCTGAGTCACAGTGACAGTTTCTCTCCAAGCCAGGTGGTCCCTCCAGTCTACTCCAGTCCAAACAGCACTGAAAGTCCCTCTCCCAGCTTGCCTTGCTCCCGTCCTGCAGACCCACACATGAGGCTCCGTTCTGCTCCTTTGCACCATGACATTGCACAACATGCTCAGGCACCGCCTCCACCAGACCCGCCCCATACCGGCACCACCCCAAACCCACTGTAGCAGGCACTCGGGTGGTCTCCGCCAGCTCCAAACCGGAACTGCGCATGCACAGTTCTGAGCCGAGGGTCACAGCCATATTTTTTACTGGCAACCTTTTCCTGTCACTGGCATTTACTGGCAGGAGAAAAGTGCCCATTTTTTACTGGCTGCTAGTAAAAATACTGACGGTTGGCAACACTGACGTGGGGTTTCTTGCCTGGGATGTCTCTGTTCTACAAGCAAGTTACCAAGACCCTGACCCAGAAACAGCCAATATGGACCAAGCTCCTGCAATCCAGTGGTGTGAGAAGCAAAATGGCTGCCAGTAGTCAAGTGTGATAGCTGATATCCCTACAGACACTTCGGCTGAGTAAAGTGGTCAAGTGGTGACAGCACTCGTTCCTGACCAGAAAGTTCATAATGTACTTGAAAACAGACCAAGTAATCTCTCACACGTATGCACTACTGGAGTGGAGAGTCTTCAAATAACCAATGAAGCTGAAGCCTGCCTAATACAGCTGAGGGTGCTGGACACCAACCTGGAGGATTCTAGCTAGGCTTCCACAGCATCTACAACAACCCCCGGGTTCCCTCCTGCTTCTTTCTTTAGCGATGTGGGGAGGCCGGCAGAGAACTTTGTGCAGAATGCATCCACACCTTCTAACTATGGGTACCAAAAGCTGCGGTTCAACTCTGGAAAGACTCCTGTACCCTCAGGGGAAGATGACTTAGACACCTGGATAGACCAAGCTGTACAGGCGATAGAGGAAATGGAAGCAGCTGATGCCTTAAAGAGACAGCACATAATTGAGAGCCTATGCACACCTGCTTCTGACGTGATCAGAAATTTAATGAAAGACAAACTAGGCTGTACTACTGCATAGTGTTTGGAAGCCCTGTGAGAAGTTTATGGGAGAGTGCAGAGCTGACTTACTCTTTGAGCATACATATCAGCGAGAAGAGGAGAAGTTGTCCGTCTTTGTCACATGACTAGGATAGATTCTTCATCAAGTTGATCTTTGACCCCTCCATGACTGGGCAATCAGAGACATTTGATACATTAGCTGTTGTGCGCTCTCACCCCCCTTGAGCCAACAATAGTTCCTTAATAGTAAGAACAAACACTAACCTTGTCAGGAGACTACTCGCTTCTCTTGTCTCAAAGCATGACACCCCAACCAAGAGCATATACACCATGATATGGCAAGTGTATCAGTAGCTGGTTCAAGAACATAAAACTCCAGTGGAAGCAGTGGGGAAATTATGGTGATTAGATAGAGATGAGAAGATACTGCAACCAAGGGAAGTAGCATTTCTTCAAGCTTCAATCAAGCTCAACTGGGGTCAATCGGAACTCTTTGTTGTGCTTGAAGCTGATCCTTAGGGAAAGGACACAGGAGGTAATCCCTAAAGTAGTGTCAACTAGGACTTTGCAACCGAGTCAAAGAAGGATTCCAGTCATTTTTTGCAACATCATTAACTCGCCAGTGAAATTATGGGCACAAATGTTGCTAGGACGAGTGAATTCAGTCTCTCCCTCTGATTTGGTAAGGGTATCAGATGATGAGATTCCCGTAGAGAGATTCTACCCACAGAACTCCCCACTCCCACCCAAGTGAAAACAAAGGGCCAAAGCCCAGCTTTTGAGATAGTGGGAAATGTTTTAGAAAAGAGGTTTTGAGGTGGGGTGTGCAGAGTGTACAGTACCAAATCTGCCTTCAAGAGGACAAGCCATTCAGAGAAAGAGCTTTACAGATTCCACTGGGTGATCTGGAAGGTCTCTGTGAGCAACTAGCAAAGCTGAAGTGGTGAGGAAAAAGAACGGTTCCTTGAGGAAGTGTATTGACTATTGCACACTCAGAAGAACTATCCTCAACTGGTATACCACACCTCAGATAGAGACGCTGTCTCAGCTGAGGAAGTGGCCACAGACCTTGAGAAACTGTAAGCTGTCACCTTCTGGCCAAGGCCTACCAATGTGACCAAGGTCATTCCTGGGGTTCTGCTCATACTATGGGAGATTTGTTGAGGGATTCTCTAAGATAGCTCGGCCCCTCAATGAGATATTGAAGTGTGAGGGTGAGGATGATGATCTTAATGAATACCTCTTTTCTGGCACATGCCACGCCAACCAAACCTTATGAACTACACGTCAATGCCAGTCGAGATGGGCTAGGCGGCGTGTTGTCCCAAGAGCACAATGGGTACCTGCGACCTGTTGCCTATGTTGCAGAAGCCTTACCCTCGCTTAGAAGGACTATCCCACCCACAAGCTGGAGTTCCTTGCCCTAAAGAGGACAGTGGTGGATAAACTGAAAGACTACCTGTATGGTGCAGACTTTGTGGTCAAAACTGACAATATCCTGCTCACATATATGCTTAATACAGCCAAGCTAGATGCTACCAGGCATAGGTGGTTGCCGCTCTATTGGGCTTGTACTTCAGTCTGAAACTAGAGGTGGTGAAAAAAAAGCCAAGAAACTAACTTACTGTATGACCAGGGAAGAGCTGAGGCGTGTTTAGATACTTGTCCAAACACGCCTGAGCAGCCAATCATATGCAGATAAGGCATTCCTCGCACCTGCAGCTGTGTGTAAACATGGCGCTTGTATACCTGTGACTGTGAGGTGGGAAATGCCATAGCCACTTATGATTGGCGGTCTATAGTGACAGCTTCCTGATAGCTCAGGTGGGTTCAGACTACTAGTCAAACACACCTGACAAATCCCTACGTATGACTTTCTCTATGATAAATATAGCTATAATTACTGTATGTGGTAACAAAACAAAAAGTAAAAAAAAAAGTACACTGCTTTTAATTTACATATTTATTATTGAATTACGTGTTTTACTTGAAGTTATCTTTTAGCACCATTGGTACATTTCAAAAATTCATGATCTTGTGCTTCTAATGAAAACTTCAAAATGCAATATTTCATTTGGTATTTTCAATAATCAAGTTAAGACTTTCCCTTACTTTATTATAATAACATATGTAAAATAAACACAGACCTGTGGCATTATATTCTACATGACATCAAAAATAGATTAGCATTTATTATAATGCATCATACTGTAAGGGTACAGAGATCTCAGCTCTGAAGATTATGAGATTGATTACTAAAGGAGTACATGCTGTTTACTTTGCATCGTGCATGTTAGTAAATGCTGGTAAATAATGGGAAGCTGTGTTCACTTTAAAGCAATATCATGTACTAGTCCCCCACAGATTCACTTTATAAATAGGTCCAAATGAAAGTAACTTTAACAATGACTGAACTGATTAATGATAAGCAGCCCCATACCCCCATAGCTATAGTTCAAAAATATCATCAAATCATTTGTTAGAGACTTTTAAGGTGCCATCTTAAACTGGCAACACTACTTGTCCATCTACAGGATCAGACATGTAAATGTGCATTGAATTGATTGTTTTTTTAAAACATGGTTCTTGCAAATTGAATGACACTACATACAACATTAATAAAATGTTTTCTTTACACAGCTGTAGACCATTGATCCTGTGGCTTAGAGGAAAGCCTATTACATATACAGAAAGCATGTGGAAATAAAAAAATGCTTTATTTTTTATATAATATACATGCGCTTAAATTGAAGTGTATACAGTTTATCAATATATTAATATATATATTTTTTATTTTAATATTGCTTATATGTAGCTTACATGGACCAACCAACTGTTCTAATACATTTACTTTTTTACTTTTAGCCCTTGTTCACGTTGACGTGATATGGCATGCGATTTGACATGCCAAATCGGCAATGGCACCGTCCTAATCGGTGCGGTGCGGTGCTGCACCGATTTCAAAAAGTAGTTCTGGTACTACTTTTTGCGATTCAGGTGCGATATCCATAGCCATCTGAGCAGAAACCTGTGAAATCACCGCTGAAATCGGGACTGACATGCGGGAATGAAAATGTGCAAGTTCAGCTGAACTCGCACCATTTCATTCTCGCACTCAGTGTGAACCTGGGCTTAAGGTAATGAAAAGTTTAAACAGTACAGTCCATTTATTTCTAAAGCATTTTACATAAAACAAGATTAACATCCCACCTATCATTATAAATGTGCTTGGTTTGGTATTTAGACATATATAAATAAGTTTTAAAATTGTAAGCCCGCATTTATTTATCATGGAAATATTTTAAAATATATAAATAAAGATTTGACCAAGTGTCAAGATGAATTATACCTAAGTTTAGTGGTTGTTGGATTGGTAGCTGGCAATATATAGATGTTGTTACATAGTACAGCTTCAAATCAAATGTTTAATGATGTCCCCACTTCTTGGGGTTGATTTACTAAAGGAAAATAGATTGTTTATCTTGCAAGGAAAGTTGCACTGTGCTCTCCCCTGATTGGCTGACAGGCTTTGATTGACAGCCGCGGGAGACAATCGTGCTGCTGCTGTGTCTCAACCAATCTGGAGGAGTGTTCTGCACGGCTGAGGGGATCATGGGCATGGAGACAGAAGGGGCTCAGGGTAAGTAGGTGCTGGGGAGGCTGCTACACACAGAAGGTTTTTATCTTAATGCATAGAATGCAATAAGATAAAAAAACCTTCTGCCTTTAAAACCACTTTAAAATTTTTATTTACATTGGAGAGCTCACCAAATATGCTATCAACAGAATATATGCATGCTGGATGAGGAAAAGATGTGATCTTTCAGAAAAGAATAACTAGGTTACTTTGCGTCTCCCCAATTTTTACTTAATTTTTTGGTTAATTTAATTGTCCTTTTAACCCCTAGGTGCCGACGGTGCATAAATATGCGGCCTCTCGGCGGGTGGGCCTTGGCGCAGAAAGGCTGCATATTTGTGTACCAATTAGCAGACACAGCTGCATCCTGTGCACTCCGGGTACAGTTACCAGCAACTAACGGAAAGTTTCTGATCAGCTGACCACCATAACAGCCAATCATGGCGATCATGTGATCATAAACTCTGACCCGCCTCCCAGGATCTGAAATCTCTTAAAGGGTGGGGAGGCACCAGCGAAAGGGATTAACTGAATTTAATGAACGTTACCTTTGGTGTATTTGATTTTCTTTTCTTTAAACCCGCTTTAGAATGACATAAACTAAGAGACACTTGCTTAAGTTTTGGGCTGCCAAAAATAAAAACAATTGACTGTCCTGGAGAATAACTATAGATGACCATCAAACATGTGCAGAATCCTGGACTATTGGGAGGGAAAGCATCTATAAACATTAAGATTTCTGATATATAAAAAGACAAGTACAAGAACAACAGGCAACTGATGGTCTTGGCTGCTCTAACCCGGCCTTCTGCTCGAGCACTTAGTTCCCCGTTAGCATTTCTGTCTGACTTGTGTTTATGAGTCACGAGTGACTTAATAATCAATCCATTGGCAATTCCAACCAAGACTAATGGTAATGAACAGCTGATAAGGTTACTGGGTAGTAGGTAGGCAATGTTCAATTTAGGAACATATATTTCCATGCTCTGATTACTTATTGATATGTTTATATCTTGAGGGTCTTGCAAGAAGTTCCAGGCTGCAGGGATTCCAGTAACCATTGCCACTAGGAATGAGGACATTAGCAGTTGTGGAACTAGCTTGGAAACTCCAATCTTGAGACGAATTAAAAAAGGATGAGAGAATATGACAATCTGCAAGTAATAATTCACTGAGAGGCACACTGTGAACCAGAAGTTAGAATAAATAGGAAGGATGAGCATGACTGTAAATACTACATACACTTCATAAGAGAAGTAAAGAGTTGTTTCCATGAAGCTTATATAATCATTAATCAACATGAGAAGCTGAAATATAATGTTAGATATACAGAGAGTAACAACAATGAGGTCAGATGGACTCAGGTTCTTATTCATAGCTTTGTCTATGAGGTTTACAGCAATGATGAGTGAGTTTGTAAACACGGTCATTACCGTGCTCATAGCCAAGATAACCATGGAAGCCACAATAAACACAGGAAGCATTTAAAGTAATTTGTTCACTGTCAGCTTCCAAATATAACTCAGTAAAGTAATATTCCAAGGAGCCCCTACTGGCAGTGGGACATACCATTTATTGCAACAGATGAAATCTGTGTGGGAAAAATTAAGAAAATGGTGTTAAAATTGGATCAAATAGTTGTAACTGTAGATAGTTTGGGGGCAACACAAATTCAGCTTTACTGATTTCAAAATCATACATAAAAAGTTAAAAGCTTGACTTTCTGAGCTTAGCTATGACTTACAAGTTTATGCTGTTCGGGTTCATGCATTTTCCTTGCTGAATTTCTTGCTATGTTTCTATAAATAATCTTGAGAATAGTCAGTTGAGCACAGATTTGTCACCCTTTACCTATATTAGTCAGTGCTCTATCAGCGCATCTGTTAGTTTTCCCCTAGATTTATTTACTATACACCATTGCAGTCACTGCATTATGTTAAACAATTTATGATATGCTTCGCTTTTGCAATCTTTAATAAGTAAGTAAGTAAGTAAGTCATTTTAATAGATGTTAAACTGATAGAAATAAAAGCATAATAACAATAAATAAGTATTTAATTAAAATAACTGTACATTTATACAATAAGAGGTGACAAAATACCATACTAACATTCAAATCATCATTTTGTTCTGTAACAAAAAAGTTTAAATGAATGCATTTTAATAAGTCCCTAATGTGCAGAATATCATACAGTTATAGTAATTAAATGCTGCAGTATCCTTTTTTACTGGATGAAAATTCTACTACTCAAATTCTGTATAATATGTATAATATGTTTCAGGTTTCTGTTTGCTGTTCTTATAATCCACTCTTTTATTGGTTGAATTTGTGAGTCCTTCTAGCATTAAGGAATCTGCATCATCTTGGCATAGTGCAGATGTGAAAAAGCATTTTAGAACTGTTTAAGATTTAAATTGCTGTCTATTTATATTTCTAAAAAGAATTGCATAAGCAAAGGATAAAGACTAAAATGATTGTAGTTTTGTGGAGAGTGCTGTACTTTAAAATATAGTATGATTACCAAGCAATTGATGCATGGTTTTTATTGGAGGATCTCTCTAAATTAGATTTAAGCTATTACATTAACTTTTGCTATTTTAAATTCTTCAGAAAATCACTCTCTATGATGTGTATAATAGGTTGTCACTTTCTGTATTTGTATTTTTGTGGTAACATTATCCTTACCTTCCTGACATACCTTTTGTAGTACACAGTGATCCTATGACCTTCTACTGGCAGGTGTGAAGGGAAGGCAATTTATATAGCTGTCACTCTGGTACAGTCAATTACAGTGCCATATTTAATTATATATTTAAATTCTCAACTATTCCCTTAACTCCTGAAAATAATTGAGTGTCCCTTCATGTATAAATTATCTGTCTTTCCATGGCTTAAGAATTATTTTTAACTTTGCTGCTTTTATGTACAATATATTACTTTCAATTATTGTGGTATTTGATCACCTCTGCGGTTTTTATTTTTTTCGCTATAAACAAACAAAGAGCGACGATTTTGAAAAAAGAACATTATTTTTTAATTTTTGCTATAATACATATCCAAAAAAAATCTATATAAAAAAAAATTATTCATCGGGTTTGGCCAATTTATATTCTTCTACACATTTTTGGTAAAAAAAATTGCAATTGGTGTATATTGATTGGTTTGCGCAAAAGTAATTGCATCTACAAACAATGGGAATTGATTTATGGTGTTTTTATTATTATTTTTTTTTTACTAGTAATGGCGGCGATCTTGCGATTTTTATCGGGACTTTGATATTGGGGCGGACATGTCGAACATGTTTTACACTTTTTTGGGACCAATGACATTTATACAGCGATCAGAAATTTAAATATCCACTGATTACTGTATAAATGTAATTGGCAGTGAAGGGGTTAACACTAAGAGGGCAGTGAAGGGGTTAACTGTGTTCCCTGCATGTGTTCTAACTGTGTGGGGGGGCGGGTCTGGCAGGGACATAACAGATCTAACTGAGCCCAGTGACAGGGATCACTAGTTCTGCTATGTCCCCCTTCACAGAGCGGGGAACCACCGTGCTTACATCAGCAGTTCCCCGTACTGCAGCTCTGACAGGCGATTGAGGGTCACAAGCGGACATCGGCTGCCGCCGCCTGTGAGTGCGCACCGGTAGCCTGCACAGGGGACGACGTCCACGGAAATTCAGATCTGCGCTGGAGCCGTACTTCGGCAATAGCGCGGATCTGAAGGGGTTAAAAAATATTTTTCACAATTAATTTTTTACATTTTTAAATTACTTTTTTACATTTTTTTTACAATGCTGTTGGGGGGGGGGGGGGGGATTATCTTTGGTGAGATATCAGGGGTACTGACATCTCTCTTTGAGACAGAGAAAAGAATTGAAGACACATTCTTTAATTCCTTTCTCTGCAGCTTTAGCTGCACTGCTGATGAATGAACACACACACAATTTAGTATTCTCAGTTATCACAGTAAAAATCACACACTATGTCCATTCATTCACTAAACAAAGGGGTCAATAAATGACATACAGGTGATACTCGAAAAATTTGAATATCGTGTAAAAGTTCATTTATTTCAGTATTGCAACTTAAAAGGTGAAACTAATATATGAGATAGACTCATTACATGCAAAGCAAGATAGTTCAAGCCGTGATTTGTCATAATTGTGATGATTATGGCTTAAAGCTCATGAAAACCCCAAATCCACAA
>BLSH010068074.1:393385-404612 GCA_018402905.1 Glandirana rugosa
TTTTCACAATTTATTTTTTACTTTTTTACATTTTTTTTACAATGCTGTTGGGGGGGTATCTTTGGTGAGATATCAGGGGTACTGACATCTCTCTTTGAGACAGAGAAAAGAATTGAAGACACATTCTTTAATTCCTTTCTCTGCAGCTTTAGCTGCACTGCTGATGAATGAACACACACACAATTTAGTATTCTCAGTTATCACAGTAAAAATCACACACTATGTCCATTCATTCACTAAACAAAGGGGTCAATAAATGACATACAGGTGATACTCGAAAAATTTGAATATCGTGTAAAAGTTCATTTATTTCAGTATTGCAACTTAAAAGGTGAAACTAATATATGAGATAGACTCATTACATGCAAAGCAAGATAGTTCAAGCCGTGATTTGTCATAATTGTGATGATTATGGCTTAAAGCTCATGAAAACCCCAAATCCACAATCTCAAAAAATTAGAATACTACATGCAATCAATAAAACAAGGATTGTACATAGAACAATATCAGGCCTCTGAAAAGTATAAGCATGCATATGTACTCAGTACTTGGTTTGGGCCCCTTTTGCAGCAATTACTGCCTCAATGTGGCGTGGCATGGAAGCTATCAGCCTGTGGCACTGCTGAGGTGTTATGGAAGACCAGGATGCTTCAATAGCGGCCTTCAGCTTTTCTGCATTGCTGGGTCTCATGTCTCTCATCTTTCTCTTGGCAATGCCCCATAGATTCTCTATGGCGTTCAGGTCAGGCGAGTTTGCTGGCCAATCAAGCACAGTAATCCCACGGTCATTGAACCAGTGTGGGCAGGTGCCAAGTCCTGCTGGAAAATAAAGTCAGCATCCCCATAGAGGTCATCTGCGGAAGGAAGCATGAAGTGCTCCAAAATCTCCTGGTAGACGGCTGCATTGACCCTGGACTTAATGAAGCACAGTGGACCAACACCAGCAGATGACATGGCTCCCCAAATCAACACAGACTGTGGAAACTTCACACTGGACTTCAAGCATCTTGCAGTGTGTGCCTCTCCATTCTTCCTCCATACTCTGGGTCCTTGGTTTCCAAATGAGATGCAAAATTTGCTCTCATCAGAAAAGAGGACTTTGGACCACTGAGTTACAGACCAGGTCTGTTTTTCTTTAGCTCAGGTAAGACGCTTCTGACGTTGTTTGTTGTTCAGGAGCGGCTTGACAAGAGGAATACGACATTTGAAGCCCATGTCCAGGATCCATCTGTGTGTGGTGGCTCTTGATGCACTGACTCCAGCCTCAGTCCACTCCTTGTGAAAGTCCCCAACACCTTTGAATGGCCTTTTCCTGACAATCCTCTCCGGGCTGCGGTCATCCCTGCTGCTTGTGCACCTTTTCCTTCCACATAACTTTCTATTAATGTGCTTTGATACAGCACTTTGGGAACATCCAACTTATTTTGCAATTACCTTTTGAGGCTTTCCCTCCTTATGTAGGGTGTCAATTATGGTTTTCTACACATCTGTCAGGTCAGCAGTCTTTCCCATGATTGTGATTCCTACTGAACCAGACTGAGAGACCATTTAAAGGCTCAGGAACCCCTTGCAGGTGTTATGGCTTATTTAGATGATTAGAGTGTGACACTTTGAGCCTGGAATATTGCACATTTTCACAATATTCTAATTTTCTGAGATTGTGGATTTGGGGTTTTCATGAGCTGTAAGCCATAATCTTCACAATTATGACAAATCACGGCTTGAACTATCTTGCTTTGCATGTAATGAGTCTATCTCATATATTAGTTTCACCTTTTAAGTTGCATTACTGAAATAAATGAACTTTTGCACGATATTCAAATTTTTCAAGTATCACCTGTATTTACCAGCCCCTTCCACCGCTCTCCATCCTGACATGCGTTCCTGTGCAGCCATAGCCACTGGTGGGACAGGAAAGCCATCAGAGCTGCAGCGGCCTAGACACACATGGGGGCACACAGGAGGGATTCCAATGTATGCAGGACAGGGAGGCGGTTCGGTGTGGTGCAGGGGGCTCTTATAGGAACTATGCCCTGTGTGTCTCTCCCTCCAGCAGCTGAAATCCGGCAGGAGGGAAAGGGGAAAAAACGTCTTTCAGCCGCTGCAAAGAGCTGCACAGGGCATCATTACTGTAATTAACCCTCACCCTGCCGATCTGATCCCCTTCCCTGTCCAGGCCCCCCTGTGTACCTGGGCCCCCTACAGTAGGACCACTACATGTGGAAACCCCCTGTCGTGAACTGTCAATAATGACTGATAGTGTGTGTCAAGAAAGGCGCATTCCTATGAGCAAATGATTGGTCTAGGGCCAATTTTCAGGTGCGCAAGCGTGCACAAATGCCAGGCAGGCTATTTAAGCTGCACTATGGCCTTGGGTCTCTGCCGTTTGGTCTATTACTTTTCCTGAATATCCACTATCCGTTCCTGTGTTGACTCCTTGTTATTGACATGATCTGCTCCTGACTGCTGCCTGCACCAACCCCTGGCTTGTCTTTGGATTTTGTCTCTGCCTGCTCCTTCTGCTTATCCGCCCATCTGCCTGCTGTTAGCAACCCTGGCCTGATCTTGACTACTCTTCTGCCTGCCGCTTGTACTTGATCTCCCTCTCAGTTGCCGACTTGGGCTGCCTGACCCTGTATCTGAAACTGCTGACCTGTAATCTTCTGTTCTGGTCTTCCTGCCAGTAAAGCCTGCTCTTCAGCTACACATTGCTCTTCAGCAACGCACAGCCTGCTATTCAGCAACACACTTCTCTTCAGCAATGCATGCACTGCTCTTCAGTATCCTGCAGCGGAAGACCAGTCAGACACTCGTGCCCACTCTGTGCTCAGGCTCTCCTGTCCCTTTACCTGGGTTCCTGAGCCAGAGGTGTAAGAGAAGCCTACCTCCACACATCAAGCTCCACCATCAGGTACGCTACAGTGTGTCAGAAGGATTTCGTTTGTATGTAGTAAAAAACTATGGGACACTGAATTAGGTCCACTGCCATGAGTTGTCATATCAACTTACAAACATCTCGCCAGTAAAAACAAATTTTTGGATAGCTCTCAAAAATGTGAAAGAGCATGCCTTGATGAAATGACATCTCCAACACATATTGGATGTATGTGGATACATTTTATTATGGAGGGTCAGAACGTGATACTTGCATGAAAGCAGCTTGAAGCCTTGCTCCTGGTATTAATTAGCAATCAATGAAAGTATGTGCAAACAGGATGGCTCTTTCTATTTGTGGAGGAGTGAATGTTATTTGGAGTTCCTTTTCCCTGTGTTTGGATGTAAGGTATTGTGATGTGATGTCATTAAGATCCTGAACATTTGTGAGAGTAGATGTGATCCATAAGAGGTCTCTCTACAGAAAATTTCAAATATAGAGAGTATAGAGGGTGGTCTTATCCTTCTAGGGCTGGGTCCAGAAGTTGTTGTATGTCTGCTTGTGACAGCCAGCCTGTTGAAGTAAAAAAGAGACAGTATTTGCCTGTCACCCAGTACATGAACCAAGGGTAATAGTTGTGAAGAAATCTCTTGCTGGGGTAAAGTCAACATTATAACCTTAAGTGTGGATTCTATGGTGGGGCATGACTTGAGGAAAGGTGTATGACAGGATGTAAGCCAAAGGAGACAGGACAGAGGAACTGGAAAAGTCCCCTGTTCTAACTGCACCCATGGTTTGACCTCTTACTGAATACGCCAACTACTTACCCTAAACAGGTGTAGAGCTCTTTAGTATTATAAGACATCTATTGGACCTATGCTACTACACTGTTTAGTAATGCTTAGGATAGAGATTCGGGTGGCTGACAGTTTTTCCTCCCAGATAAAATGGAGTAGCAAAGACTACAGATGACTAAAATAATAACTAGGCAGCAATTATGGGCAGTGTTTGTATCAAGTACAATATTTGGGGTAGAAGTCACATCCCAAACCATGTCGAGGTTAGTTCTCTCCAATGGCGCAATCCATGTGTATTTTTGTTAGGGCGGGTTGATAGTTGGCTTCATATGGGGTTGTGGGTTCAGGAATTAACTTGATACCTAGGTATTTAAGATGAGTTTGGGCCCGCCGAGAAGGAAAATATTGTTTCACTCATTGTTTCAAGAGATATATTGAGCCCTTCTGATTTGGTGCCCAGGCCCCAGGTATGTTGCAGAGCCGTACGTGTGATGAGGCTGCTCCTCACCACTGCTAACAGGAGCTGCTGTGCAGCAATGAAACCTTGTGTCTGTGTATGTGTGCACAGACTCTGCTCACCCACCTCCAGGATCTGTGAAAGAGCTGGCTCTGTATAACTCCCTGTTCTCTTTCTGTTTTTCCCCACCCCCTCCTGGCAGTACACTCAGATCCAACCAGCAGCAGGGGGGATGGATCCCTCTACAACAAAGACACTGGGACTAAATTTCTTAGGGGAAAAGCACAATGCAAGTTAATAGAGATAAATGGTTGCAGAACTGCAATGTCCAGGATTCCTTGCACTACAGAGGCGGAAAGACTGGACTGTTTTCACAGGTGAAACAGAGACACTGCAGGTCTTTTGTAGAGGTGAGCTATGCTGAGAGGCCTGCAATGGGAAGTCTTACAGCTGTACCAGAGAGAGCCACACAGAGGGAATTTGCTGCTTGATCCTGTCTGCATACTTCAGAGGGAGGACAGAGGTGTTGCTGAGGCTGTCAGTGCTTACCAGAGACTGAACCACGTGGATGATCTAGCATTGAGAGAATGAGCCTCTGGAACCTGACAGCTGGACCTGCTAACTGCCTGGTGTGTGGAGCTGGGCCTGTCACCTGCCAGGTATAAGGAGAGGAGATACAGCTATAAACCACTTGCTACACTCAGTTCCACATAGATTGCATATTACTTAGCAGCCATGCAGCTATACACCACCTACTCTTAAAGAGACAGACTCTTGAGCATCACCGACAGAAGGGCCCCGCCACAAGCCAACACTAATGTTAAGGTGTCAGGTACATTGTATTACCTTCTAGGGTTACCCAGCTCTGAAAAATATGCTGATACCCATATCTGGGATATCACTATAGAGTACACTCAAGAACATTATCATTGCGTTCATTGGGTCTGACTCTGCTCATACATAGTTATCTCAGTTAAAACTTTTACTAACATTGGTGCAGTTTAGTTATTTCCTCCTGCTATAGGCCAGGGTTCACTTTACTAGTTCTGCAAATTTTAAGTGATTATTGCTTGATGCCAAGTCTTGCACTGTTTACCTGCTTTGATATAATACACTTACTTAAACTTTCATCTAGTAGCTTTTGGCCAATTTCTTTGCATTATTATATATCCATGGTAGAACAGTGGACCAACTCTCACCAGGGTTGGTGCTACAGTAGCCAAATATGCTGACTGCTGTAAATGGGGGGATTTAGATGAGGCAAGTAACAAACAACTAGGTAGAAGATATCTTGACATATTTAATATCATAAAAATTACATAGCGCATTGTGGTTGGTACATACATAGGTAATAATTATTTCATATATATACACAAACCATAAACATGTTGCAATTCATATACAGTATCTCAAAAAAGTGAGTACAGCCCTCACATTTTTATAAATATTTTATTCTTTCTTTTCATGTGACAACACTGAAGAAATTACACTTTGCTACAATGTAAAGTAGTGAGTGTACAGCTTGTATAACAGTGTAAATGTGCTTTCCCCTCAAAATAACTCAACACACCAGCCATTAATGTCTAAACTGCTGGCAACAAAAGTGAGTACACCCCTAAGTGAATACTACCAAATTGGGCCTAATTAGCCATTTTCCCTCCTCGGTGTCATGTGACTTGCTAGTGTTACAAGGTCTCAGGTGTCAATGGGGAGCAGGTGTGTTACATTTGGTGTTATCTCTCTCACTCTCTCCTACTGGTCACTGGAAGTTCAACATGGCACCTCATGGCAAAGAACTCTCTGAGGATCTGAAAAAAAAGAATTGTTGCTCTACATAAAATTGGCCTAGGCCAGTGATGGCGAACCTTGGCACCCCAGATGTTTTGGAACTACATTTCCCATGATGCTTATGCACTCTGCAGTGTAGCTGAGCATCATGGGAAATGTAGTTCCAAAACCTCTGGGGTGCCAAGGTTTGCCACCACTGGCCTAGGCTATAAGAAGATTGCCAAGACCCTGAAACTGAGCTGCAGCAAAGTGGCCAAGACCATACAGCGGTTTAACAGGATAGGTTCCACTCAGAACAGGCCTCACCATGGTCGACCAAAGAAGTTGAGTGCACGTGCTCAGTGTCATATCCAGAGGTTGTGTTTGGGAAATAGACATATGAGTGCTGCCAGCATTGCTGCAGAGGTTGAAGGGGTGGGGGGGTCAGCCTGTCAGTGCTCAGGCCATACGCTGCACACTGCATCAAATTGATCTGCATGGCTGTCATCCCAGAAGGAAGCCTCTTTTAAAGATGATACACATAAAAAAAAAAAAAAAAAAAAAAGATGATACACATAAAAGCCCGCAAACAGTTTGAAGACAAGCAGACTAAGGACATGGATTACTGAAAACATGTCCTGTAGACCAAGATAAACTTATTTGGTTCAGATCGTGTCAAGCGTGGGTGGCGGCAACGAGGTGAGGAGTGCAAAGACAAGTGTGTCTTGCCTACAGTCAAGCATGGTGGTGGGAGCGTCATGGTCTAGGGCTGCATGAGTGCTGCCGGCACTGGGGAGCTACAGTTTATTGAGGTAACCATGAATGCCAACATGTACTGTGACATACTGAAGCAGAGCATGACCCCTCACTTCGGAGGCTGGGCCACAGGGCAGTATTCTAACATGATAACAACCCAAAACACACGTCCAAGATGACCAATGCCTTGCTAAAGAAGCTGAGGGTAAAGGTGATGGATTGGCCAAGCATGTCTCCAAGACCTAAACCCTATTGAGCATGTGTGGGGCATCCTCAAATGGAAGGTGGAGGAACGCAAGGTCTCTAACATCCACCAGCTCCGTGATGTTGTCATGCAGGAGTGGAAGAGGACTCCAGTGGGAACCTGTGAAGCTCTGGTGAACTCCATGCCCAAGAGGGTTAAGGCAGTGCTGGAAAATAATTGTGGCCACACAAAATATTGACACTTTGGGCCCAATTTAGGCATTTTCACTTAGGGGTGTACTCACTTTTGTTGCCAGTGGTTTAGACATTAATGGTTGTGTGTTGAGTTGTTTTGAAGTGACAGCAAATTTACACTGTTAAACAAGTTGTACACTCACTACTTTACATTGTAGCAAAGTATAATTTCTTCAGTGTTGTCACATGAAAAGACAGAATGAAATATTTACAAAAATGTGAGGGGTGTACTTACTTTTGTGAGATACTGTATACACAAGAGTGACACTGTAGCTCATTACAGTTGCCGATATGTAAGATAGTTATACTCCATGTCAAGGTGTCTATCAAAATGTTAGGGGTTACATGACATGATCTAAATGGAAAATAGGCCATGTATTATAGACATGGCTGTATCCTACAGTGCTCAACGCATTTTATGGAATCGTTCCACTTCCTCAGGAGCGGATGCATGACGTATCTGCAGAAGGCATAAATGCCAGTATAATCTAGTATTTAACTCAAACATCAAGAAGAAGGGGGGGGGGATAAGGAAGGAAAGAGTCCATCCCTAAATACTTACAATGGACTAAATGTCAAAAGACATGTGGTACTGCAAGATAGGGGCCGCTAAGATTGTCTGTCCCAGGAGCAGTGGTTGTATAGACCCGCAAGAGGATTGGGAGCACACACAATGTCCCCAAAAGAATGAGGTTCTCCATGTTGTACTAAATGGTGGCGCAAAATGGTAGCTCCAAAAATATCTGTAAAATTAATAAATAATGTATAACCATTATATATAGAGGTACTGCTGTAGTTAGATGGGAACCAGTACCCATTAGGGTCTATAAAAGAAAACAAAAGGAGTGCATGTGGGGGTTTAGCAGGTAAGCCATAACCCATGTAGGGAAGGAATGAAACTAATGTGCAGAGTGTTCCATGAGACTATCATACAATAGCCCAAGCAAAACAATGGGCTGACTGGCTGTCTGTCATTTGGGAGTTGCAATGCGCACCAGGCGCCCTACCCCTCCCCTCCGCCCGGTTGGGTGCAGGGAATCGGGCGGGCGATTACCTGCTGTGCATGAGCACAATGCCTTGCGCATGATGTCGTTCTTGGGCGTCATGGCGCCAGCGCGTGTTTTTCCGAGGGGAGCGTTTTGGTGCCACCGTCGATGACAGCCCAGATGGGGTCACTTCTCCTCAGCCACTACATCAGCGTGACGCTAGGAGGGACCCACGGGTGTGTCGGATGCATATAAATCACTCCCATTTTCAATAGTCCTGTAAGCTGTAAACTCGGGCACACTGCACTTTACATGTGGATCATGGTTTCATGTAGACACATAAGGTAACTATTTTGGAAATCTTACCACAATGTCCTCTTTAGCCACATACTTCTCTCTTATTGATTTTTGTTTTTTCTTGGGCTATTGCATACTAGCTTCATGCATTCCCTACACATGGTTATGGTTTACCTGCTAAACCCCCACATGCACTCAGTTTGGTTTCTCTTATAGTCCCTAATGGGTACTGGTTCGCATTTATCTACAGCAGTACCGCTATCTATGATGGTTATACAGTATCTCACAAAAGTGAGTACACCCCTCACATTTTTTAAAATATTTTATTATATCTTTTCATGTCACAACACTGGAGAAATGACACTTTGCTACAATGTAAAGTAATGAGTGTACAGCTTGTATAACAGTGTACATTTGCTGTTCCCTCAAAATAACTCAACACACAGCCATTAATGTCTAAACCGCTGGCAACAAAAGTGAGTACACCCCTAAGTGAAAATGTCCAAATTGGGCACAAAGTGTCAATATTTTGTGTGGCCACCATTATTTTCCAGCACTGCCTTAACCCTCTTGGGTATGGAATTCACCAGAGCTTCACAGGTTGCCACTGGAGTCCTCTTCCGCTCCTCCATGATGACATCATGGAGCTGGTGGATGTTAGAGACCTTGCGCTCCTCCAGCTTCCATTTGAGAATGTCCCACAGATTCTCAATAGGGTTTAGGTCTTGGAGACATGCTTGGCCAGTCCATCATCTTTGCCCTCAGCATCTTTAGCAAGGCAGTGGTTGTCTTGGAGGTGCGTTTGGGGCCGTTATCATGTTGGAATAATGCCCTGCGGCCCAGTCTCTGAAGGGAGGGGATCATGCTCTGCTTCAGTATGTCACAGTACATGTTGCCATTCATGGTTCCCTCAATGAACTGTAGCTCCCCAGTGCCGGCAGCACTCATGCAGCCCCAGACCATGACACTCCCACCACCATGCTTGACTGTAGGCAAGACACACTTGTCTTTGTACTCCTCACCTGGTTGCCACCACGCACGCTTGACGCCATCTGAACTAAATACGTTTATCTTGGTCTCATCAGACAACAGGACATGATTCCAGTAATCCATGTCCTTAGTCTGCTTGTCTTCAGCAAACTGTTTGCGGGCTTTCTTGTGCATCGTCTTTAGAAGAGGCAATTCTGGGATGACAGCCATGCAGACCAATTTGATGCAGTGTGCGGCATATGGACTGAACACTGACAGGCTGACCCCCCACTTCTTCAACCTCTGCAGCAATGCTGGCAGCACTCATACAATATTTCCCAAAGACAACCTCTGGATATCACGCTGAGCACGTGCACTCAACCTCTTTGGTTGACCATGGCGAGGCCTGTTCTGAGTGGAACCTGTCCTGTTAATCCGCTGTATGGTCATGGCCACCGTGCTGAAGCTCAGTTTCAGGGTCTTGACAATCTTCTTATAGCCTAGGCCATCTTTATGTAGAACAACAATTCTTTTTTTCAGATCCTCAGAGAGTTCTTTGCCATGAGGTACCATGTGGAACTTCCAGTGACCAGTATGAGAGAGTGAAAGTGATAACACCAAATTTAACACACATGCTCCCCATTCACACCTGAGACCTTGTAACATGTTACATGACACTAGGGAGGGAAAATGGCTAATTGGACCCAATTTGGACATTTTCACTTAGGGATGTACTCACTTTTGTTGCCAGCGGTTTAGACATTAATGGCTGTGTGTTGAGTTATTTTGAGGGGACAGCAAATTGACACTGTTATACAAGCTGTATACTCATTACTTTACATTGTAGCAACGTGTCATTTCTTCAGTGTTGTCACATGAAAAGATAGTATAAAATATTTACAAAAATGTGAGGGGTTTACTCACTTTTGTGAGATACTGTACATTATTTATTAATTTTACAGATATTTTTGGAGCTACCATTTTGCATCACCACTTAGTACAATATGGAGACCCTCATTCTTTTGCGGACATTGCGTGTGCACTCGATCCTCTTGTGGGTCTATACTACCACAGCTCCCGGGACAGACAATCTTAGCCCATTGTCAGTATTTGGGGATGTACATCTTCTTTCCTTCCTTATGTCACCCCCTTCTTGATGTTTGAGTTAAAAACTAGATTGCACTGGCATTTATATTTTCTGCAGATATGTCATACATCCACTCCTGAGGAAGTGAAACAAATCCACAAAATGCGTTGAGCACTGTAGGATGCAGCCATGACTATAATACATGGCCTATTTTCTATTTAGATCATGTCATGTAACCTCTAACATTTTGATTGACGCCTTGACACGGAGTATACCTATCTTACATATCTGCAACTGTAATGTGCTACAATGTCATTCTTGTATATATATATACCCTTGTATATCTTGTGCCCGCGACACTCTACAGCAGTATGGCTGTGGGTCGAGCGGAATCAATGTTCACCGGCTACCCGTGATCGCCTGGCACAGAAGAAAAACAGAGAACCGCCAATGTAAACATGGCAGTTCCCCGCTCTGTCAGCGGCATGTAAGAGACCTACTGATCCCTGTCACTGGATCAGTTAGATCTCTTATGCCCCTGGCAGCCCAGCCCCCTCACAGTTAGAACACACACAGAGAACACCGTTAACCCCTAGATTGCCCCCTGCAGGTTAACCCCTTCACTGCCAATGACATTCACACAGTAATCAGTGGCTATTTAAATTTCAGATCGCTGTATAAATGTCATTGGTCCCAAACAAGTGTCAAAAATGTTCGACATGCAATAGTGCAGTCCCGATAAAAATCGCAGATCGCCGCCATTACTAGTAAAAAAAAATAGTAAAAATGCCATAAATG
>BLSH010068074.1:443420-453626 GCA_018402905.1 Glandirana rugosa
ATCAAGCAACATTTTAATAGACATGTGCACAGCCGAAAAATTTGTTTTTTTCTGTTTTAGTTTTTTTGGGCTTTTTTTTTTTCATTTTTGTCAGTTTTTCGGATTTTTCGTAATGACCAAAATTCGTTATTTCGAGTAAATTTGTAAATTCAGAAACAATCAAATTTGTTTTTTTCCATTCGTATGACACTACCGCCATTCCCAACATTGATGGACTAGCAAAGACTACATTCAATTTGTAGTGCCGAGCAAAAGTCTCACAGGAACTCCAGCTAGCGGTCCTGCATATGTCCTCCACCAGAACCTTTGCCATGGATGCCCACAAAGCTGCCATCCCTCTAGTAGAATGATCTTGTACAGTCTGAGGAGGGGAAGGCCCTGCTGCCTGTACGCCTAGGAAATAGTCCTCGTAATCCAGGTGGATAAGATCCTTGAAGGTGCTGCCTTCCCTTTCCTGGGTCCCAAAGGGAAGATGAACAGATTACCCGACTTGCGTATCTGTTGTGCCCACTGAAGATATGTTGATATTAAACCGGCCCAGTCTAGAGGTCCCAAATCTAACTGGCTCCTTTGATCTGGAGGCTGCGTGAAACTAGGTAGCGCTGACTCTCAGTTTACCTGAAATTTTGAGACCACCTTAAAGGTTAAGGCTGAAGCAGGCCACAGGATCACTCTGTCTGGATACACAATGCAGAACATTTCTTTACAGGAAAAGGCTGCTAATTCTGACACTCTTCTGGCTGTTGTAATGTCACGACTACTTCCTCTGAGAGGCCTTTTGCATGCGATCTGGCCGATTCAACAGCCAGGCCATCAGCTGCAGTCTCCCTGGATTCAGGCGAAATCCACTGTCCTTGCTGTAGTAGATCCCTCCTTAGAGGTAGGCGTACTGGTGGGGCAGACGCCCTCTGCAAGCGCAGAGGAAACCCTGGTCTCCAGGGCCAGAAGGGTACAATTATGATGGTATGCACCTCCTCCACAATCTTCAGCAAAGCCCTCATGATTAATGGAATTGGAGGAAACAGGTACACTAGGGGGAACTGTCATAAGATTGAGAAAGCATCCTGGGCTATTGCCTCATTGTAGCTGAACTTTGCTGTGAACTCTGACACCTGCGCATTCCCTGGTGTCGCCATCAGGTCTATGCTGGGTATCCCCCCTCTGGCAAAGACTGAACATAGTGTCTGTTGACTGACCATTCTCCATTGCTGGGAAACTCTGGCTCAGTTGGTCTGCTATCTGGCCAGATCAGACTCTATCGCCCCCATGCTAGCACCCAGATCTTCTGGTCCAATGACCAGCCGTTTCATTGCCTCAGAAAGGACATCTGAAGAGCTCTCGTTTGGAACCTTGCCTACAGTACCGCCGGGATAGCCGGTGAATATCCCCAACATCGTCATACAGTCTTTTGTCAATAACGTCTGAGCCTCCATCACCCTGTAGACACATGCTTTCAGCTCAGTCACCTTGCGATATTGCAGAAGAATCCGTCCTGTGTTGAATATCATGCCTAAATACTCCATCCATTGAACAGGAGGGAGGTTGCTCTTTTGACTGTATCAGCCATCCAAAGTTGGACAGGATCCCTATTACCTTGTCGCGCTGTAGCGCAAGCTGCTCACTTGAATGTGCAATGACGTGGATGTCGTCTAGATAATGAAAAAAATTTTAGCCCCTGTAAACGAATAAATGCTATGGTCGCCGACAGGATCTTGGAGAAGACTCTAGGTGCTATGTTGATGCCGAAGTGCAAATGTCTGAATTGATAATGCTCTTCATCTACTGCGAATCTGAGGTACCTCTGAAGGTGTTTGTGATTCGGGACATGTAAATAGGCATCTGCCAAATCGATTGAAATTAGCCAATCTCCTGGCTGCACTACTGATATTGTATATACCGGCTCCATCCTGAATCTTCTGGGGCTGATGAATTGATTTAAGGACCTCAGGACCAACGCCGTTCTGAGCTCTCTGGATGCTTTGGGTACTAGGAATATAGGAGAGTATACACCCTCAAAGTTAACGCTATTGCTGGTTGACCGGCAAAATCTGTCACTGAATAGATTCTGTACAAGCCTGATGTCCCGATCACCACAATTTCTGTGTTTCAGATGTGTTTCTGCATGAATGTTCTTGATGCATTCTCAGTGCGTTTTGCCACTTTCCTGATATGTTCCATACCGAAACAATGTAACATCCTACTTTTGTTGACTGCCCTAGAATGCGCTGCACGGGTGTGAACTAGGTAATTGGAATCCAAGTTAAACCTTGTCCATGCGTTCTTGATGTAAAAACATACTGGACTGCATTTGGTGTGAACTCCCGTGCTGCCCATCTCCTCCCCTGTGACATCATTCACAGCAGCTCTCAGAATGACAATAAAGCCAGGAGAGCAGTGCGGTGCATATAGAAGACAGGAAAGAGGGAGAGGCAATGATAACATTGCAGAGCTTTTATAATACCACACCTGTATAATGTCAATGCTGTTTAAGCATCATTTTGCCCGTGGCCCTGGCACAAATAGGGCATCCAGTTTTTAGGAAGATTTACCTCCAGCATTCAGGGTCTTCCAACTCCATGAGAGGCTGAATATGGAAGGGTAGGTTCGGTAGGGGGGAATGCAGCAAACAAAGTACTTACCACTGCAATCAACAGGTGGCCTGGAGACCAAAAAAGAAAGAACACGAGGGAGAGGGGAGGACAGGGATTTATTGCGCTGGAAGAAGGTGGTCCTGGGGGTTAATCAGGGAGAGTTAACCCATAGTGTGCGCGACGGGAGGACGACCAGGAAAAATGCTTACTTCTTTAGCTGCTCATTTAACTGCCTCCAGTAATGAAAATGCCAGGACATACCCAGCCTTGGATGCACGGCCCTGGAAACTTACAAAGAAGCACTTCCTGCCTTATTCCCTCCCCATGCATGCTCCGTCTGCTCTCTTTCACTCTCACAGAATGCTTATATAAGCATTTGAAAAAGTAAGAATTTATTTGCAAAATGGAGCACAGAATATTAATTTATTAAGGACACCATAATACATAGAGACAATTTGGGGATAAGTAAGTAAAGGTAAACCAACCCTTTAACACATGCAAATGCACCCTGCCTGCAATTAGGATCCCGAGGACCACCGCTGGGTTCTCACACCTAATCACCGGCAGAGTGCATTCGCAGGTGACGCAAAGCTGAAGTCAGCAAAGTTAGTAATAATCCAATAGCATGACATAGCAGACATCTTTAGGTGCCTACGGGTAAGTTTAGCTTGTCTACTAAGCGCCTGGGGAGCTACAAACTCTGGGGTGCTTTGTTATGTACATTTTAGCCTTCTGACATGGCTGAAGGCTTCGCCCAATAATGGATAGGCATCTGTAATTCGCTTCGTTCCGAATTCATTTTTTAACAAATTTTTCCAAAGCCAGGAGTTCGGACGAATCCGAATTTCGAATTTCTGAATTTTTCAGAATTTAGTTTTTTCGAATTCGAAAATTTGGTAATCCGAAAATCCGAAAATCCGAAATGCGGTAATTCTGAAATTCGGTACTCGGAAAATCTGAAATTTGAAAAATTCGGAAATTTGAAAGTCTGAAAAAATAACTAACTAATAATAACTTAACTATACTTTACTTAAATAACTATTAAATTATAGGCATTGGATTTCCCTTGAAAATTTGGCTGTTAGTGATAAATTTCGGATTTAAGTTCACTAACAGCCAAGATTGAAAGGAAATTCCAATACCTATAATTTAATAGTTATTTATTAGTTATTATTTAAAATTTTCTTTCTTATTTTCAAATTACCGACTTTTGAATTTCCAGATTTTTTACTTCCGAATTTCCGATTTTTCGAATTTCGACATTTTCGAATTCCAAACTGCAGAATTTGCGAATTTCCGATTTCTGAATTTTCGAATTTCCGATTTCCTAATATTTCGAATTTCCGAATTCCCGAAATTCCGAAAAAATTAAAAAACCAGTGTAACGAAAACAAACAAAGGGTTTTTGTCCGTGCATAAGTCTAATAATGGAGGTGGGAGGGGGAGGGCAAACTTTAGACTAGGGTATTTGGTTCAAATCAGCAAACCACTGTGTTGCACTGAGCTTTCAGTTCCCTTAACAGGAAAGTTAAATTTCTGGGCATGGCACTTGGGGATGCGCAGTATGTCACATTTTTTGGTGTATCTAGCTTTTCCTAACTAGTAGCTATCTTCAAAGTCAAGGTCAACTTTTTGGCAGAATTGATATGCAAAGCATAGAAGCATATTCTTTTTAACGTTTGACTGTACAAATATTTGATGTAGCCATTGTACTTCTTCTGTGCAAACATTCTATGGAAACTTTAGATAACTGTAGACAGCTAGGTCTACAACTCTCCAGGTTAACAAAAGAAAACAAACAACCATTACTGGACAGTTTACAAATTGGGGTTGATTTACTAAAGGCTAATAGACAAGAGAATTTTCCCTTAGCTTAAAGCGGAGTTCCACCTTTCCTTGGGTTTATTAAAAGTCAGCAGCTACAAAAAGTGTATCTGCTGACTTTTAATAAACCGACACTTACCTGTCTCCCGGTCCAGCGATGGAGCCGCACGGAGCCTCGCTCCTCTCCCCCTCGCCTCCGCGGCGCCGGCATTGCTACTGTGGGCACCCGGCCGCGGCTTCACGGCCGGGCGCACACTGCGCATGCGCGAGCGGCGCTGCGCATTGTGATTGGTCCCGAAGTCTTCTAGGACCTGTCCTGTGTCCCAGAAGACTTCGGGAGGGAGGGGGAAGGAGTCCTTCCACTTCCGATCGCCTAAGGCGACCGGGGCGGAAGTACCCCTAAAAATAGGGTATCCGCACCCCCCCTCCTCCCCAAAAGCTCCGTTTCAGCATCTGGAGCTGGGGAGGAGGACTTAAAGCGGAAGTTCCACTTTTGGGTGGAACTCCGCTTTAATGAATGTAGTGAACATGCAAGAAAATTAACCACTTGACCTCCGGAAGATTTACCTTCCTTCATCACCAGGCCATTTTTTTTTTTTGCTATACGCACTGTGGTACTTTAACTGACAATTGTGCAGTCATGCAATGCTGCTCATAAATTAAATTGATGTCCTTTTTTCCCACAAATAGAGCTTACTTTTGGGTGTATTTGGTCACCACCAGGTTTTTATTTTTTGCGCTATACACAAAAAAAGACCGACAATTTTGAAAAAAAAACCAAAACAATATTTTTTACGTTCTGCTATAAAACATATCCAATAAAAAATGTTTTAAAAATGTCTTCATACATTTTAGACAATATGTATTCTGCTACATTTTTTTGGTAATAAAAATCCAGCATATATTGATTGGTTTGTGTTATAGCGTCTACAAACTATTGTATATATACTGGAGTTTTTACTTATATATTTATTTAATTTTATACTAGCAAGGGCAGTGATGAGCAACTTATAGCAGGACTCCGATATTGCGGCTTACAATCTCACACTAACTGACACTTTTTTAAACATTGTGGGAACCAGTGACACTAATACAGTGATCAGTGCTAAAAATATGTTTTAATTCTACTCTGATTGTCCTATGAGGTGCATGACCCCTGACCCTCTGACTGGACAGGGCTGATTGGCCCTGTGCTGATCACATGCAATCTCCGTCACTTTTCTATGTTTCTATGTTTCTATGTGCAGCTTGTCCCCTAGCCTCTGTCTTAACAGGAGATAAATTGGGGACTGTGGAAGAAGGGGGAGGATCAGAGAGGATAGGATTAAACAGCCTTTTTCCACAATGCAGAGGATTAAAGTGGTTGTCAACTCTTGACAAGCACTTTAACCTACAGGTAAGCCTAGAATAAGGCTTACCTGTAGGTGCCCTGCATATCTCCCAAACCTGCACGGTTCAGGAGATGTGCAGTGTACAAGATGTGCCGACGTCACTTCGGCACATGCGCAGTGAAGAAACTGCCGTTTCTTTACTGAGATCATGCCGTGACTGGCAGCTCCTGCACGCATGCGAGTCACAGAGACAGAGATTGCGGCCCCGGAAGGAAGAATTGCAGAAGATGGATGCCGCCTGCACAGGGGACAGCGCTGGACGTCGCAGGCTTTGTTTGCAGGTAAGTGGCACATAATGGGCTACTATGCGATGCATAGTAGCCCATTATGCATCTACTTTACAGGGGAATGTAGAGGAAGTAAACCCAATCTGGTTTTACTTCCTCTTTAACCCCTTAGGTTCCACAGTGAGTATAACAAACATGCTTTACTGCATATCAGACTGTTGTGGATTTAGGAACACTTTAACATTTATATGTACCCTTACCTTGTAAAATAACCCATTCGGTTTAAAATAGAAATGCAAGGCAAAACATGTGTGTGTGTGTGTATGTATGTATGTATATATATATATATATATATATATATATATATATATATATATATATATATATACACACAGTACCTTACAAAAGTGAGTACAGCCCTCACATTTTTGTAAATATTTTATTCTATCTTTTCATGTGACAACACTGAAGAAATGACACTTTGCTACAATGTAAAGTAGTGAGTGTACAGCTTGTATAACAGTGTAAATTTGCTGTCCCCTCAAAATAACTCAACACACAGCCAATAATGTCTAAACTGCTGGCACCAAAATGAGTACACCCCTAAGTGAAAATGTCCAAATTAGGCCCAATTAGCCATTTTCCCTCCCTGGTGTCATGTGACTCATTGTTACAAGGTTTCAGATGTGAATGGGGAGTAGGCATGTTAAATTTGGTGTTATCGTTCTCACTCTCTCATACTGGTCACTGGAAGTTCAACATGGCACCTCATGGCAAAGAACTCTCTGAGGATCTGAAAAAAAGAATTGTTGCTCTACATAAAGATGACCTAGGCTATGAGAAGATTGCCAAGACCCTGAAACTGAGCTGCAGCACGGTGGCCAAGACCATACAGTGGTTTAACAGGACAGGTTCCACTCAGAACAAACCTCGCCATGGTCGACCGAAGAAGTTGAGTGCACAAGCTCAGCATCATATCCAGAGGTTGTCTTTGGGAAATAGACATATGAGTGCTGCCAGCATTGCTGCAGAGGTTGAAGGAGTGGGGGGGTCACCCTATCAGTGCTTAGACCATACACTACACACTGCATCAAATTGGTCTGCATGGCTGTTGTCCCAGAAAGAAGCCTTTTTTAAAGATGATGTACAAGAAAGACCCGCAAACAGTTTGCTGAAGACAAGCAGACTAAGGACGTGGATTACGGCAACCATGTCCTGTGGTGTGGTGAGACCAAGATAAACTTATTAAGTTCAGATAGTGTCAAGAGTGTGTGGTGGTAACCAAGTGAGGCGTACAAAGACAAGTGTGTCTTGCCTACAGTCAAGTATGGTGGTGGGAGTGTCATGGTCTGGGGCTGCATCAGTGCTGCTGGCAGTGGGGAGCTACAGTTCATTGAGGGAACCATGAATGCCAACATGTACTGTGACATACTGAAGCAGAGCATGATCCTCTTCCTTTGGAGACTGGGCCGCAGGGCAGTATTCCAACATGATAACGACCCCAAACACACCTCTAAGACGATCACTGCCTTTCTAAAGAAGCTGAGGGTAAAGGTGATGGACTGGCCAGACCTAAACCCTATTGACCACAAACAACCAAGGAAAAATCCAAGGAAAAACCAAGCTCACTTACCAACCAGCTTGAAACCAGCCAAATTAACCTGTCTAACAGTATGCGTTAAAAACAGGGGATTAGTTACACACATTTGCAAATGCATGTGTAAGCTAGAGGGCCCTGGCAAGGGTCCCTGTGACCTTTAGTCCCTATCTCTGACTTATGAGAGATTCCACAGTGGGAGCACATGCATTCTGATGAGATAGATGATGCAGATGGGCTGGAGGGGGCATTTGCAAATGTGTGTAAACCCTATTAAGCATCTGTGAGGCATCCTCAAATGGAAGATGGAGGAGCGCAAGGTCTCTAAAATCCACCAGCTCCGTGATGTCGTCATGGAGGAGTGGAAGAGGACTCCAGTGGCAACCTGTAAATCTCTGGTGAACTCCATGCCCAAGAGGGTTAAGGCAGTGCTGGAAAATAATGGTAGCCACACAAAATATTGACACTTTGGGCCCAATTTGGACATTTTCACTTAGGGGTGTACTCACTTTTGTTGCCAGCACTTTAGACATTAATGGCTGTGTGTTGAGATATTTTGAGGGACAGTAAATTTACACTGTTATACAAGCTGTACACTCACTACTTTACATTGTAGCAGAGTATCGTTTCTTCATTTTCTTCACATGAAAAGAAAATATATAATAAAATATTTACAAAAATGTCAGGGGTGTATTAATGAGGTATATAGTTAAGTTAGAGTTTTCCAATCAGCTTCATTATTCTAATCTTTGAAACTTGAACTATGCCTAGAAATAAAATATTTATTTTTAAAATCAGCACCCTGTGTAGTGAGGAAGGCCTGGTTCACACCTATGTAGGTTGTAGTTTGCATATTCCAGGTGAATTTTATGTTTTGCAATACATATTTCTGATCCATTGAAGTCTATGGAACCAAAAACCAAAAAAAAGTCCCTGGCCCTTTCCATAAAATGCACAGATGTGAACATGACCCATAGGAAACCATGTTATATGGACTGTAGTGTGTTTCTACAAAACTGAAAACGCACCAAAAATGCATAGGTGTGAGCCAGGCCTAAAGAAGCAAAGCTAGGACAGAGATGTTTACCTTTTTCTGGAAATGTATCAGCTGCAGCAATAATTGCATCTCTGCCAAAGGGCTATGTTTGCGATCCTGTCTTCACTCTAATCCAGCACATCCACACAGATCATGTCACCAATGCCTCAGTTGATTTCTGACCTAGCATACTGCTCACTACACTAAAGAATGATTTTAAAAAGAAAGGGTAACATTTAGGATAAAGATTAACAGCCACGCTTATTTTTTTGCATGGTGTAATTTCATTCCTTTTATTAGCAGGATGAAGAAAATTGTTTCTACAATGTTAAACATAGCATACATGTGCAAGATGACTACCAGAAAGCTGCATCTTACAACAAACTGGCCAATATAAAGACTTGAGAAGAAGAAATTGGAACACATGTAGGGTTGTTGCCCATAATGACCAATTAGACTTCTTTTTATTGTAAAGGAAATTGAAACAAAGAACCTGAATGGAGCACCTACATTCTAGAATGTATGTCATCAGTGGGATTATCTTCACACTGTCATCATGAAGAAGGGAGTGTGATTGGTGTACAAAAGTCAAATGCCCCTACGCCTTTACAGTAAAAGGGCCCTGGCATTGCACAACGTGAGGGCATCCAAGATGAGATTTCCATGAAGTTCATATTCACTGCATTCCACAGTTCATATTAAATGTGAAATGCAGTTCTAATGCCCCGTACACACGGGACGACGATCGTACGTACGATCGTCGCAAATCGTATGTTGCATAATGTAAATAGCATACTGACGTGCACCCGACGGTCGTACATACAACTTGCGGCCGGCTGAACGTGATGACGCGAACGAGCGTATAAAGAGGAAGTGCTGGTATCATAGCGTCACCCTTTGGGCTCCTTCATCTAATTTCGTGTTAGTTGAAGTGGACTTGGCACATGCGTGTTTAGCACAATACAACTTGTTGTACCCAGTGGCGTAGGGTGGGGGGTGCGAAGGGGGCAACCGCCCCGGGCGCAAAATTTAGAGGGGCGCTGTAACAGTCCCTGTCCTGCAATCTCTGTCCCTGGTTCTGGGCATTTTCATTCCGGGACAATACAATGTCCCGGAATGAAATTGAGGTCACCGCCCCCACCATCTACTAAACTAGTACTTACATTTCCCTACACTTCCGGAACTGGTTGCTAGGGCCGGCCCGCCTGGCGTCTAGCAACCAGTGACATCACAGGCTCTCAATCTCTCAGTGAGGTTGGGAGCGAAGCCTGCGCTTAGTGCTGCTGCACTGCTGTTTCCACCCACCTCGTCACAACCTCCTCCTTCTTTGGTGCCCAGCAGCATGGACTGGTGTGATGTTCAGACAGGCGGTGTCTCCTCTTCACCCACCTCCTTCCTCGGTGCCCTCGGCGTGTTGACGGACTTCCTCGGCGGGGATCAGTCTCATGGAGGTGATCAGCGAGGGGTCGAGCTGAGGGCAGATAGGCCTGAGAGCCTGGGACTGGGAGAATAGTTCCACCGCGGCCTCTTCCTCCTTGAT
>BLSH010068074.1:455128-488986 GCA_018402905.1 Glandirana rugosa
GCACAATGAGGTTGAGGTCTCTTGCAGAACCGGTGTTTGGGACTCACCCAGTAGGCTTATTTTATAAAATTTCAGTTAATGGAAGCTACATATGTCAAATTCACACTATAACACTTGCAGTACCGTGCAGTTGGAATCAATACCCAGTAGAGTTTTGTATTTAAATTTTTAGATTTTTATATATATATATAAAAAGTTAACTACAAAACCCTACTGGGTATTGATTCCAACTGCACAGTGCTGCAACAAGTATTATAGTGTGAATTTGACATATGTAGCTTCCATTAACTGAAATTTTATAAAATCCCCACTCCTAGCGCCTATGATGGCTAACCTATGTATAAAAGATGCAACACTCATTTTCAGGCTGTCCGGTCATGCCATCCCCTGTGTGAGCCAGTGGTGTATGCAGGGGAGAGGAAGGAGCACCAACAACTGATGGGACATAGGAACCCATGCATGATGTCACCACTCCAGACTTTAGCAGCTCTCCTCTCCCCTTCAGCCACAGCTGACTAACTCGGGATCATGTAACCAGACCGGAGCTAGCTGAAAATAGGCAAGTCCGCGAGTTGGGGGGCGCAAATTAGTTACCTCGCCCCAGGAGCTGACAACCCACGCTACGCCACTGGTTGTACCCAACTGCTCTACACACGATACAACGGTCGTATGCGAGCTTGTTGGTACGACCAAGTTTTGTAGTCTGCTCATACAACTCCCATGTACGACCATCGTATGTTCGACTGTTGAAAGCGCGCACACAAACGATCAATTTCGCATACAACGGTCGTGAGTACGACGTGTTGAATGCGATCGTCGTCCCGTGTGTGCGAGGCTTTAGTGTGCAGCAATTAACAACATGTCAGAGGCAACAGAGTCAATGAGCAAACATTCTGCAAACCTGAATAAAATAATAATAATTATGATAATAATAATAATAAATTAGTAGTAGTAGTAGTAGTATTACTACTGCTATCCACCCTTCACAGATTCAACATTTCTAATAAGTGTTTGTACATCTGGGGATGTGGCTCAGTAAAACATGAAAAACGACACAACAGATATTCAAACAGAATACAGCCAACAAAATATACTCAAAAAAGAAAAAAAGAATACTGTGTTATTCCTGTTTTTAACTTTGGAATATTCAGTGAGAAATAAAACGTTTAAAAAATGCTCTTCAATATGAAGTGGTGATGTTTGCAATGGAAATTCAAAAAGGATGATATTACCCTTAGCAGTGTCCCAGTGATGTCCTAGTGTTTCCATCTTGATCTATCATCAACACCTTTTATGTACCTGGCTTTGCCTTATAATTATAAGGCGTGTCAGTGCTCCAGGGCTAATTATATCTTTTCCACATCTCTTGATTGCCTTAACTGCTGTAAATGATGGTTTGACTCATCAAGAAACAGTAAACTTTTGAAAAGGTGGTTCCCTCTGAAAGACAACAGAAACATGGAATGACCATAATACAAAGTTATTAATGCTGATCATTATCATAGTGATAAATAAAGTATATGAAAACCCAATCACAAAAATCTCATAAAATGTAATATATTTTTAAAAGTTATTTTCAGTATCCTCAAATCTCAAACTTTTAATAAAATATATGTGAAGGTTTTCATTTATCCAGGTCATGGTATAAGCAGTAGCATTTAGTCAAAGCCATATTCCTCTGGATTTGATCTGTAATGTTAAAGACTTTCCAAAACCTATCAAAGTCACTTCTTCACTTTTATTGGGTGTCATAAAAATACCCCAGCATTTATATCCACAAACGTAGCACAGACATCTTAACCTATTCCTGCTGATGGTATGCATATATGTGGCCTCTCGATGGGTGAGCTTTAATGCGACCCTATTAAAACACCTTTCAGTTACCGACAGGGACTGGAAATCTCTGGATGCATACTTGCAATCGGGAGATTTCCAAGCATGTGACAGCCAATTACAGCAGTCACATGACCCGAATGCCTGCCTGAGTTTTCTGGCATTTAGAGGCTCTTAAAGGGCTGGGCGACAGAAATGGGAAGGGGTTAACCAATTACCATGGAAAGGAACATGTTATTGTTCAAGAACGAGAGGTGTGAAAGTTCTAAAACCACCATGTTCCAGTTACATATACCCAGGAAGACTTCACACTGCAACTCAAACTGGGGGTAATTAGAACACTGTAACATAGGCTGGAGATGGTAACAACAAATACAGAGTCTAAAGACAAACACACAGACTTCTCAGGAGTACTTTGAAAGTCTCTGGCTATCCAGACTGGGATCTTGTTAAAACATCTACAACATCAAGCAAAAACGCAGGACTATCAAACACAGGAGAGAAGCAGACCACACGGAGTAATATAGTCATCCCATATGTAGCTGGAGTGTTGGTAAAACTCAACAGGATCTTTAACAAACATTGTCCCCCTGTGTTTTTCAAGCCCAGCAACAATACACTGAAACAGAAGCTTGTACATCCAAAAGACCCAATCCCCAAACACAAGCAAAGTAACTTGGTAATTGCAGATAATATAAAGGGTAATGAAAAGACCTGTATGTGGGGGAGACTAAGCAACCTCCGAACAAATGAATGGCCCAGCGTAGAATGGCATACTCTACAGGTCAAGACTCAGCAGGCTTCCTATACCTTAAAGCAGTGGTTCTCAACTCCTGTCCTCGGGACCCACCAACAGGCTAGATTTTAAGTATAACCTTGGGGAGATGCAGACTAGAATACTGCAATCACTGAGCAGCAAATTATATCACCTGTGATGTATTTCAGTTATCCTGCAAACCTGGCCTGTTAGTAGGTCCCGAAAACAGGAGTTGAGAACCACTGCCTTAAAGGGACTTTCTTTTGTGGGCAGTGAGGTGTACATTTTGGACAGAGAGGACAACTGATTTACAAGAGGCCATCTAAGTCAAACTGACAACTTTAATTGAACAGGGTGGGGAGTCTTCTTTACCATCTATCTTCCACATATAATGCAATTGAAACATCTCTACCCTGGCAATTTGACAACAGTTCATACCTATGAAGTGTAGAGCTGCCCCCGCCGGGGCCACTGGAAGTTGTTTGTCCCCATTGATTGCCCTACACCTCTGACACTCAGGGTTCTGTCATACTTTAAGTAAACATAAAATGCAAAGACACCAATAACTAGTAGGATTTGCAAGTCAGCACTTTACTGAAAAGGTTAACTCAAACAGGCTACAGCAATTATATTTGGGTGGTATTGCAGTAAAATGAAATCACAAGAACACACAATGGAATAACAATAGCAGTAAGTCAATTGGCTACAATAAACAGGCTGAAACAGATTATGATTCTAGAACAAGAGGGGGAAGAGGAGACTTTTAGTCAGTCCACTCCCACTAGTCCTGACGCCACTAGAATAAGAAGTAAACAATATATGAGGTCTATGTAGGAGTTCCCCTTTAATGAATAGTTGTACAACTATGAAAAGGTTGAATTCCACCACAGGTTTCTATGGGCAGAGTCAATTTTGATGAAAGGTGGTCTTTGGGGTATGGGTGTCCTTGATCTTCAGCTAGCTATGGTGGGGCCCAGAGATTATGTTACTGAGCAGTAGCAGACCAGTGAGGCTGAATGTAAGAGATGTTGTATTCTCCCAGCAAGGACCCTCCAACTAGTCAGGTTGGGTAAAGTGTCAGAGATAATATGGACTTCTGCCCGCTCAACAATCCAGCCAATACACAGGTCCTGTGAGGCGAGATGACCCTGTGCAGGCTCTTAAATATATGCAGCGAGTCGTGAGGCCTGGAAGTCCAGCGATGACTGCGTGGGTGTGCAGCGGATGGTAGCCCGGTCAGCTGTGCAGTGGATGTGACAACAGCAGTGGCCACCCTGTGCCCAGCAATACAGTCCTCAGGGGAAGAGTCCCAACCTTGCCCAGTCCATGGTGCCTGCCAACAGCACCCGGAAGGCATTTTACCCTTGCAGCTCTGAATCCCGTGTCCCAAGAAAGCTAGCCTGCCCAGGACAGTCCAATTTATCTGCTTGTCCAGAATTCCTTTAGTCTTCCCGCACTCTGGAACTTGTAGTTTCAAACAGTATTAAGTCTAATGTAGATCAAGGTGACCGGACATGTCCCACAATCCTCTGCTTTCAGTGAATGGTTGTTTTCCTCTGCATTTGGGAATTTATGTGATTATTCCTCATGTCGAGCACTGGGGGAAAGAGCTCCACATATAGTACACAGAGGAGTGTCCCTGAGTGAAGGTAATAGCGCAGACAGCACTTGGCTACAGCAGATTTTATGACATCCAGGATGTGACGATGTAACTAGAAAATGGTATTTCCATAGCTTTCACACCCCAATCCTGTTCTTGGGCAATAACATATGCCTTTCTATGGTGATTATTTAAGGTGTCTATGCTACCTGTGCGGAAAAAAATACTGGAGTATTTTCCACACTAGAACTGAAGGAATGGCGTGGATAAGCTTCTAAACATCTTCAACATTATTACACTACATGGATTGCTGCATTGTGGTTCAATTCATTAACACACATGCATTGCAATATGCCGCAATGCACAGGAATGTACTATAGTGTATAAATAAGTAAAAATCCGCGCTCACTAAAAGAATTTTGTGAAGATAATGATAAAATTAAAAGAAATAAATATTTAAGGTGGCAGCACGCATAAAACAATAGATCTATATTGTCCCAAAAGTGTAATAAATAAATATATGCAGCGCCTATGGTATTAAAAAATGTCTTTCAATAAATGGAGATGAATCACTCAAAGAGAAAATTAGACATAAATAATTTCTTCAGCCGTGATCAAGACAATGGATGTAGGCTTACCAGAACCTGGTAGGTCAAGCGCGGGTGTTTTAAATCCAAACTTGGCTCCTGGTCATCCAATCCACTGGAAACGAGGGAAAGTCGCCTGGGGGACCTCCTGGTGGTTCCTGGGGAGATGATCCTCTGTACCACTGGCCCGCTGCTCCTAAAGGGGGGGTATCACTGGACCCGGGGGACCTCCTGGCAGCTCCAGAGGGATGGTCCTCTGTAACGAAGTTCCACTCCTCCTGAAAGGGGTATCACTTATCCTAGGCACACGCTGATGGAAAGGGAAGTAACTCCAGCTCCTCACGTTCTCTCGTCAAGGAAAATCCAATATTCCACTGGGGTGTATTCAGGTGAAAAGAGAAAAGCCCACAATCGTGTGATACCGTTTGATAAATTTATTACAGAAATTACTAGATTAAAAATACTCACATATTGCGTACAAATTCAGAGCTCATAGAAAATGGCAGGAAATAGGGAAAAGACCGACGCGTTTCGGCTCAATTGGCCGTCATCTGGGGTATTTCCCCTCCTGCCTAACATGCCATTTATAAAGTGTGTTATGAATAACAATAGGCCCCCTGTAGGGGGCCGTAGAAACGGAAATCACCTTTTGAGCGTCAAAATGGCGCCGATGGCGTGCGTTCCACGCCTCTATATGATGAAGAAAAAATGTTAACCCAATTTTAATGGTAATGAATAAAGAGTAAAAACCGAAAAAATATAAGTAGACCAGGACCACCTGCGTAACTTAGTGGGGATTGAGATGCAAGAATTAAAAAGGAGACATAAAACAAAGAGGCCGGGAGGTGAATCAGGATGACCCGGACATAGAAACACTTGAGAAAGCCGGGAAGTGGATGAGAGTGACCCGGACGTGATACGAACGGAAGCTCTAGCAAAACGTTCGAACCGGAAGTGACGTGATAGACCAGAGTCACTCTCCCTGAACCTTTAAGCTGTCAGCAGAGAGTGTATGAGGATCGGAAATGAGTGCGTGTCGATAAAGACATAAGTGAGAAAGGGGTGCATCATTCAAACAGGGAGTAACGTGATAGGTGTATTGTTGTTTATACAACAAAACGAAGGGGTATATTATATAACGCCTAGAGCAGGGGAAAAATGTAAATAGTGCATATTAGAAGTGATACTAATAAGTGATACTTATTAGTATTTATGTTTGGATTTTAAACTCCTTCCAAATTTGATATTTTTTGAAATGACCGTTTCTAAACGATCATTCCGGTTTTTTGTTCATTTACCAATTGTCACTATGATCTAATTTTGCTTTTCTCATCTTGGATATCACTTCTAATATGCACTATTTACATTTTTCCCCTGCTCTAGGCGTTATATAATATACCCCTTCGTTTTGTTGTATAAACAACAATACACCTATCACGTTACTCCCTGTTTGAATGATGCACCCCTTTCTCACTTATGTCTTTATCGACACGCACTCATTTCCGATCCTGATACACTCTCTGCTGACAGCTTAAAGGTTCAGGGAGAGTGACACTGGTCTATCACGTCACTTCCGGTTCGAACGTTTTGCTAGGGCTTCCGTTCGTATCACGTCCGGGTCGCTCTCATCCACTTCCCGGCTTTCTCAAGTGTTTCTATGTCCGGGTCATCCTGATTCACCTCCCGGCCTCTTTGTTTTATGTCTCCTTTGTAATTCTTGCATCTCAATCCCCACTAAGTTACGCAGGTGGTCCTGGTCTACTTATATTTTTTCGGTTTTTACTCTTTATTCATTACCATTAAAATTGGGTTAACATTTTTTCTTCATCATATAGAGGCGTGGAACGCACGCCATCGGCGCCATTTTGACGCTCAAAGGGTGATTTCCGTTTCTACGGCCCCCTACAGGGGGCCTATTGTTATTCATAACACACTTTATAAATGGCATGTTAGGCAGGAGGGGAAATACCCCAGATGACGGCCAATTGAGCCGAAACGCGTCGGTCTTTTCCCTATTTCCTGCCATTTTCTATGAGCTCTGAATTTGTACGCAATATGTGAGTATTTTTAATCTAGTAATTTCTGTAATAAATTTGTCAAACGGTATCACACGATTGTGGGCTTTTCTCTTTTCACCTGAATACACCCCGGTGGAATATTGGATTTTCCTTGACGAGAGAACGTGAGGAGCTGGAGTTACTTCCCTTTCCATCAGCGTGTGCCTAGGATAAGTGATACCCCCTTCAGGAGGAGTGGAACTTCGTTACAGAGGACCATCCCTCTGGAGCTGCCAGGAGGTCCCCCGGGTCCAGTGATACCCCCCCTTTAGGAGCAGCGGGCCAGTGGTACAGAGGATCATCTCCCCAGGAACCACCAGGAGGTCCCCCAGGCGACTTTCCCTCGTTTCCAGTGGATTGGATGACCAGGAGCCAAGTTTGGATTTAAAACACCCGCGCTTGACCTACCAGGTTCTGGTAAGCCTACATCCATTGTCTTGATCACGGCTGAAGAAATTATTTATGTCTAATTTTCTCTTTGAGTGATTCATCTCCATTTATTGAAAGACATTTTTTAATACCATAGGCGCTGCATATATTTATTTAATGTACTATAGTGTGTTGCATTACAATGTTGTGATACATCTGAATTTTGGGACATTCATTTCCAGTTTTTAATCGCTGAATTGGATTTCTAGGGTGCCAGCTCTGTCTGTGTCTTGAACTAATTTCACTGGACTTCCTTAACACAGTGCACATTGACACAAGATATAGCACATGTCAACATACAGCCGTTAATGCACCCCAAAAAATCGAAATAGGGCCTTAACCAGTTGTGGACTTTGGACAAAAAAAAAAAAACCTTCAAGAAAGTACCTTAAGCTCACACCACATGCTGTTCTCCTTTTCCCTGGTGCTTATGTACCATGCCCCTCTTAAAGCGGAGTTCCACCCAAAAGTGGAACTTCCACTTTAAGTGAAGGTGACCTCCTGACATGCCACAGTTGCCATGTCATTTTTTTGGGGGGGGACCCTGTTTCCATTTTCTCTCCTGGCGCCATGGAGCTGGAAGGAAGTTCATCTGTCCCCGCTCCCTCCCGGTGATCTTCTGGGACACGTCACAGGTCCCAGAAGATACACCGGCCATTTACAGCGTGCAAAGCCGGGCGCCCACACTTGTGATGCTGGCGCCGCACGGAGGAGGGGGAGAGGAGCGAAGCGCCGGATGGCCGCATCGCTGGAGCGAGGGACAGGTGAGTGTCTGATTATTAAAAGTCAGCAGCTACACTTTTTGTAGCTGCTGACTTTTAAAGGGGAGGAACTTTGCTTTAAGTATGGACAGATGCCTTTATTGTTTTATATAAATGCTGTGATATAAATATATTCCTGTCCTTGCCACCCCCATCTCTGTGACTTAAGCCAGCCAGAAACAGAGCGATTTTGATGAAAGAAAACTGCTTGTTTTCCCCATCAGGACTGATTGATGGGGAAATCCCTCCCATGGAGCCATTGTGTTCTGCGAAGAGGCGGGTGAAGCTGTCCCCGCCAGAACACAGTGATTATTGCTAGGGGCTATAACAGCCGCTAGCAATAATCCCATGCAGGCTGGTTGATCCAAGTTGATCAATTGAGTACAATTCAGCCTGCCATGGTTAGAATCTAGGCCAGTTCCTACTGAACAGACAGATGTGAATGGTCTATGCCTGGCTTCAGCCCAATCAGAAATGCATCAGAGGGATGTGGCTACAGGCAGGGACTTTCAGCAAACAGGTCCAAAATTAACTCATCTCAATAGATTGATGTTATTAATGGGCAGGCCTCTTTGTAAGGATATTGAGATGCACTGGAGCAGGGATGGGCTCCCACAGCCTGCATCCCTGCCCTTCACCATCATGTGGAAGATAATGCTCCAATGTGGCTCGACCATGCAGTCAGCAGATGTGTCCACCTGACTACAGACATGTGGACTAGCAAGCAGAGGCGTAACTAGAACCTTCAGGGCCCGGGTGCAAGAAATTAGGAAGGGCCCCCCCTGACCTCTGGCCAGGGCCCTTCCCTCTTCTTGCTGATCCTGGGGCCCTTTACTCCTATCACGGGTCCCTTTATTACGGTCCTGCAGCGGGGTCCTGGGAACAGCAGAAGACAAGTAAACTGGATAGGAGGGGCGGCAGGGGCAGCATATAGAGGAACCAATCTCCTGCATTAGGAGGAAAATGGAATAAATAAAACTTCTAAATCCCACCCTCGCCATCACTCCTATCCAGTGGGCCCCCTGGAGCATGGGGCCCGGTTGCAATCGCAACCCCTGCAACCCCTATCGTTACGCCCCTGCTAGCAAGTATGGGCGGGATGTTATACATCATTCATGGCTGACTGGGTAACTCTGCTGCCAGCTGAGATAGATGCAGGATGAGGCACACCATTGGAGCTGGTTGTGTTATCCCACATCCTTAGAGCTAGTGACAGTGCAGTCACCTCCATCTCTTCCTCCTCTTCAATGCCCTCTTTGGGTGAGTCACTCTTTGACAAGGGACTCAAGCAGAGGCATAACTAGAACCTTCAGGGCCCTGGTGTGCAAGGAATTATGAAGGGCCCCCTGGCCAGGGCCCTTCCCTCTTCCCACTGATTCTGGGGCCCTTTACTCCTATCGCGGGTCCCTTTATTACAGTACCGCAGCGGGACCCTTTCACAAGTTGTACAGCAGGCCCCCTTTCTGCAATCTTTGGGCCTTCCCATGGTGGTGAAATGCCAGGGCCCGATCACAATTGCAACCTTTGCAATCCTGATAGTTCCCTCACTGGTGTCAGTATTTTTAAATTTTTATTTTAATTTTATTATTTTTTTACCATTTCATTTTATTTCTTTTACAATTTTTTACAATTTTTTTAGGAGCTCTGTTGGGGGGCTTTGATGAGATATCAGGGGTCTAAACAAGCCTCAGAGCTCAATTTCCATCTGTGTAGCCTCAGCTGCACAGGATCAATGGACAGGAATAGCTGTGCACCAAGCCTACCATACATTCAGAAACGTAAATATAGTAAAAACAGTTTACAATGCTTCAGTTATGAATGAACCAATTGGTACCAATTCACTGACGCTGTTCATTAAGAAAAGTAAGGAACTGGTGCGGAGAAACCAGGGAAGCACACAGGGACCCTGGGAACAGCAGAAGAGAAGTAAACTGGATAGAGGAAAATGGAGGAGACTGGTTCCTCTAAATGCCACCCGCGCCATCCCTCCTATTTAGGTGTACAAGGGAGGCACATGGGCCCCCTGGACCATGGAGCCCGGTTGCAAATGAAACTCCTGCAATCCCTATCGTTACGCCCCTGGACTCCAGCTGTCAGGGGAGCTGTCAGATGCCGACGATACAGGAATCAATCAGGAACATGTTTTGGAGGCCAGCTGCTACTTCCTTCGTCAGCCTAACACTATAGGCGAAGATTTGAATACAAGAAGAGATAATATGCGGGAATGGCACAGCTATTTGTCCTGTGAAACTGTTCATACATTCATTTTGTGTGAAAGGGGGCAAAAACAAACGTTGTTAGGGTATTTTATCTCTAGTTTCAATGTTCTTTATTTATAAGGCCTCTTTCACCAAAAAGCTAAATTTTGGTCTCATCACTCCAAATGACTTTGTGCAAGAAGGTTTGAGGCTTGTCTGGTGGCTTTCTTCTGGTGACTCAACCATGCAGCCCATCTTTCTTAACCACTTGCCGACCGCCAACCGCAGGTTGACGGTGACAAGGTGGTTCGTTATCGCAAATCGCCGTCATACGACGGCGGCTGCGATAACGTGCACTGTGAGCGCACGCGCACCGCCGGAGGCGCGCCTGCGTGCTCACTGTGTTCGGGGAGGGCCAGGGAGCGGGTGCGGCGGCTTCGATTGCCGCCGGCTACCCGCGATGGCCCCCCCGGAGTAAAGGAACGGAGGTCCGTGTAAGTAAACACGGACCTCCGTTCTGTGAAGGGGGAAGAACTGTGATCACAGCCTTCCTGTATACGGAGGTTGTGACCACTTCCCTTCCCCAGCTAGGGCAGTCCCCCCACAGTTAGAACACGCCCAGGGAACACAGTTAACCCTTAGAGCGCCCCTGCAGGTTAACCCCTTCACTGCCAATGGCATTTACACAGTAATCAGTGCATTTTTATAGCACTGATCGCTGTATAAATGCCAATGGTCCCAAAAAAGTGTCAAAATGGTCCGACATGTCCGCTGAAATATCGCAGTACCGCTAAAAATCGCAGATCGCCGCCATTACTAGTAAAAAATAAAAAAAAAAATAAAAACCCCAAAAATGAATTCTCATCATCCGTAAACGCAACCACTTTTGCGCAAACCAATCAATAAACGCCGATTGCGATTTTTTTTATCGCAAATATGAGGAAGAATATAAATCGGCCAAAAACGGTGAAAAAAATGTTTTTTTATATTTTTTTTTGGATTTGTATTTTAGCAAAAAGTAAGAAATTTGGGGGTTTTTTGCAAAATTGTCGCTCTTCTTTTGTTTATAGCGGCGATCAGAAATGACGCAGAGGTGATCAAATACCACCAAAAGAAAGCTCTGTTTGTGGGAAAAAAAGGACGCAAATTTTGTTTGGGTACAACGTCGCACGACCGCGCAATTTTCAGTTAAAACGACGCAGCGCCGAATTGCAAAAAGGGCTCCGGTCCTAAAGCTGGAAATCCTTCCGGGGCTGAAGTGGTTAAAGTGCCTCCTTATTTTGCATCTTGAAACAGCCATGCCACATGTTTTCAGAGAGTCCTGAAGTAATTTGTGCATTTTTTTTTTGCATCCCGAACAATTTCCCTGGCAGTTGTGGCTGAAATTTTAGTTGGTCTACCTGACCGTGGTATGGTTTCAACAGAACCCCTCATTTTTCACTTCTTGATTAGAGTTTGAACACTGCTAATTGGTATTCTCAATTCCTTGGATATCTTTTTATATCCCTTTCCTGTTTTATACAGTTCAACTACCTTTTCCCGCAGATCCTTTGACAATTCTTTTGCTTTCCCCATGACTCAGAATCCAAAAACGTCAGTGTCGCACTGGATGAGAGATGCAAGGGTCTGTCAGGAGTCCAAAACTCATTGACCTTTAATACACACACACTAATTACAAGCAAATAAATTCACAGGTGAGGATGGTTACCTTTAATAGCCATTCAAACCCCTTTGTGTCAACTTGTGTGCATGTTATCACCAGGGTATGTAAACTTTTGATCAGGGTCATTTGGGTATTTTCTGTTGTCATTATGATTTAAAAAGAGTAAACACAGTTGATTGATAATAAATGGCTTCAGCCAAACACTAACCATGAGTGAAAGAAATGTTTTTGTGTTATCATTCATATTCTCTGAAAAATGGCCACATACATTCTGCCAGGGTATATAAACTTATCAGCACAACTGTATTCATTTTCACAAAGTCTGCTGCTTCAGTGTTTTTAGATCTTTTTGTCAGATGTTACTATGGTATACTGTTGTATAATTACAAGCATTTCATAAGTGTCAGAGGCTTTTATTGACAATTGCAAGTTTATGCAAAGAGTTAATATTTGTAGTATTGATCCTTCTTTTTCATGACCTCTGCAATTCACCCTGGCATGCTGTCAATAAACTTCTGGGCTACATCCTGACTGATGGCAGCCCATTCTTGCTTAATCAGTGCTTGGAGTTTGTCAGAATGTGTGCAGTTTTTTTTTGTTCACCTACCTCTTGAGGATTGACCCACAAGTTCTCAATGGGATTAAGGTTTGGGGAGTTTCTAGGCCATAGACCAAAAATCTGGATGTTTTGTTCCCCAGGCCACTTAGTTATCACGTTTGCCTTATGGCAAGGTGTTCCATCATGTTGGAAAAGACATTGTTGGTCACCAAACTGTTCTTGGATGCTTGGGAGAAGTTGCTCTCGGACGGTGTTTATGTACCATTCTTTATTCATGGATGTGTTCTTAGGCAAAATAGTGAGTAAGCCCACTTCCATGGCTGAGAAGAACCCCCACACATGAATGGTCTCGGTATGCTTTACTGTTGGCATGACACAGGACTGATGGTAGGTTTTTTTTTCCAGAAGCCCAAACAATCAGAAAGGGGATTCATCAGAAAAAATGACTTTACCCCAGTCCTCAGCAGTCCAACCCTTATACCTTTTACAGAATATCAGTCTGTCCCGGATGTGTTTCCTGGAGAGAAGTGGCTTCTTTGCTGCCCTTCTTGATACCAGGCCATCCTCCAAAAGTCTTCACCTCACTGTGCATGTAGATGTACTCACACCTGCCTGCTGCCATTCCCGAGTATAGTGCAGTGGAAATGTTTTTATGGGATTAAGTTCATTTTCATGACAAAGAGGCACTTTGCAATTAATTGCAATTCATCTGATCACTCTTCATAACATTCTGGAGTATATGTAAAATGCTATCATAAAAACGGAGGCAGCAGACTTGTGAAAATTAATATTTGTGTCATTCTCAAAACTTTTGGCCACGGCTGTAGACGCTTATTTGTAATGTTTTATATAGCTATACCTGCAAAAGGGGCCAGCCTGAAGTGATCTAGCAGGACTTAATTTTCTGACTAAAGTTCTACTTTAACAATTTTGCTGCCATCAATGTTAGGCTTATTGATTGGTAGCAGCCACTTTTGCACACACTCATTGCATCTGCAGGTACGGTGAATGTGTATGTACTTTCTCAGGCATTCTCATAGAAACCACCCAAGCACTTCAATGTGCAATTGAACAGAATGGTCACAAGACATTCCCAGCCATGTATTCCAAGTCCCACCATCCCACCTCTGGGTGGACAGGTCAGTTGCTGCTAGACAGGATGGAGGGAGCTCAGCAAAAATGTTTTCACTCATCCTCTTTATGGTGATTGAACCAGAAAGTAAAGTGTATTACGTCAATTGCTGGTTTAGAGCTGTCATTCCCCATCAGCATTCACTGGATAAACAATGACTGGAGCACGATCTGTGCTCCATTAGCTGTAGTGAAGTACAGGGGAGACATCAGGGGTCTAATAGACCCCTTATCATAGGTGTGCACACAGGGTGAGCCAGGTGTGCATGGGCACACCCTAATCATCCCATGTGGTGCTGATTTCCACTGCTTCCTGGTGCCCCTGGTCTCCCCCCCGCAATATTGACAACTTCCCTCCTCTCCTCTCCCACCAGATGCTGCGGGGGACGTTTCAGGATGAAGCGTGGAAGAAAGGGGCAGTAAATATTTCATTTACCGACCCCTTCCTTTTCTGAATGAACATGGTAAGTGATCTGTACCAATCGCTCCCGTGTTCATTCTTAACTGAAGCATAGTAAAACTATAGTTACTATGCTTCAGTTTGTACACAGAGCACTTCCCATTCCTTTACTGTCTAGTGCAGCTGAGGCTGCAGAGAAAATGACTAGGGTCTCAAAAGTGAGACATCAGGGGTCTCTTTAGCCTCCGGGGCTCCTAAAAAAAATGTATAAAAATAATACAAAACATGATTTCAAGAAAATAATTTAAAAAATGTAAAAATAAAAAACTACTGACACTGTCCCCTGCCTTACTGACACCAATCTTTGCTCTACTGACACCATCCACTGCTCTGCTGATATACATGCATGTGTGTTTTTGCTGTGGGGTGCACACCCTAATGCAATAGGCTTCACACACCTATGCCCCTGATATCTCATTAAAGAGAACCTGTTACAACCTACATACTATCACGTAAGGTTAGTGGTCCCCTATGCGATAGCAATGACATTATATATTTTAAAAAATGTAAAATGGCTCATGGCTCCCAGTGCATTTTGTCTTTATTCCTTAAATGTCTCCCTCTTTTTCCAAAATTGGAACTGTATTTCATTTTGAGAATCTGTTAACCTTATCACAGCCTGAGAATAAATATTAATTATGCCCTATATTTTCCCTCTCATATAAAGTACATTTTGTTGCATCTTATGATATACTTTTAAGCAGAGGGCTAATATTTTTACTAGACTTCTGTTTTTTAAGTTCTCTAGAAGATGAGATAAATAGATAGGGTTACAATCACTGGATAATTATTTATTAATTATTTAATGTACAAATAATTTATTTACACTTAATGTGTAAACATTTTTTTTTAAAAGCTGGAGTTGGGCTGTAATGCATCATAATATTTTCTATCATGCATTTTTTTATTACCGATATTTATGTAAGACACAATTTGACATATTTTGGTGCAGTTGATCATCCAGCAACCTAGGCTTCCATCGGAAAGCATTTATTGCAGCAATCTCTGTGCTTTTTCCATAAACAACCAGCAGGGAGCAGTGTTGTAATAGAACTCTCAGGTCTCCCAAGGAACCTTATGCTCATATACTGTATATCTGATTAATACCGGCCCTGGCTTTAAATAAAAATGTTTCTTAGGACGTCAGTGTACGTATTAAAAATCAAATAACCTCACAGGAGGAAATATATATATATATGTATGAATGAGGATGCATTAAACAGTTGATTTATGGTTTAATAAATTCAATTTGGCATAATTAGTCATAGAAGAAGGAGCATCGTGTTTGGTATAAAAAAATAGAAATATTTACAATGGTACAAGTGCAACAATAACAATAGCAGCATGTGAATAATTTAATACTTTAAAGGAAAAAAAAAATTTGTTGAAGGCCCCAGCGAGATTTGAACTCGCGACCCCTGGTTTACAAGACCAGTGCTCTAACCCCTGAGCTATGGAGCCGTCTGGCTGTCCAAGCATGTGTTTCTTCTAGTGATACTAGAATACCGAACCACAGTTTCACTGTAATATCATGTAAGTCCATTTAATTGAATGTTCTACATAGGCATAAATGCAGGATGCACAGGCTGTAATTACAACATGCAAACTCAGCACACAGGGTGGCTGCTTAGTGTTTTGGCTCTTGGTATCCTGAGACTCATCAGAAGCAGGTGTAAAATTGCAATCTGTAGTCTCATAGCCTATTACCTCCTCATTTATTTGTTACTTACTTTGTGTCCAAATCAATTATGATTAATGACCGGCTTGGTAAATGACAGATTTATACTTTACAGTAACTAGACCATAGGGATGTCTTTTTTTTTTTTTTCTTTTTCAATAAGTTTTATTGTAGCAAGAAAAAACCGAGTCACAGAGTATAGATCTACAATAACATCAAATAACTCTCAAGTATGGGAACAATGCACAATAGTAGCTCAAACGGAAAAGAAGAAAATAATTAGTTTCTTAGATTGTGGAGAAATGAAAAGGGGAGAAATGGGGAGAAAAGGGGGGGGGGGGAGGGTGGAAATTGGGCAAGAGAGAGAAAAGGAGGAGAGGGAGAAGGATAGAGCAACAAAAGCCTCCCGCCTCCGAAGTGAAATCAGATATCCAAATGAGATGGTACAATACCTAAGATTTATGACATGAGATCTGAGTAAGGAGCTGTGTACGTAAACGCGAGCCAGCAGGACCACATTTTATGGGCCAGTGAGGCTTTCCCTCTGTAATCATATGTGAGGTCTTCCATGTGGTAGACATGGTCAACTGTGGTTAGCCACTGTTTAATGGTGGGAATGGAGGGTTGTTTCCAATGTTTAGGGATCAGCGACTTCGCTGCGTTAAGCAGATGGGGTGTAATTGATTTCTTATAGCATCCTGCTGGCTCGCTTGTGCAATGGAATAGAACCACGCAAGGATCGTCTGGGACTGCTACTCCTTGAATTTTTTCAATCCAATGCAAAATATTAGACCAGTATGGGCGGATTATCGGACACGACCACCAAATGTGAGCATGGGTGGCTAGTTCCCCGCAACCCCTCCAACACAACTCGGAGATTGAGGGGAAAGTTCTATGTAGAAAAGCGGGAGAGTAATGCCACCTCGATAATAGCTTGTAGTTGGCCTCAGCAACTCTTGAGGAGATGGAGGAGGAGTGGGCCAATTCCAAAATTTTGCATTTCTGGTCATCTGATGAAGTTAGTTGTAAGTCTCTTTCCCAGTTGGTTAGGAATGAGGGCCAGTGCGTTGGGGTCAATGAGCGTAGAGCTTGGTAGAAAAGAGAGATGAGACCTTGTTTGTTTGATAAGACCAGTTCCACTGGGTTGAGCTCTTGTACAGAGCGTAATGGTTTAGGCAGTGATTTGGTAAATTGAGAGAGCTGCATGTATCTCCATTTATCAAGGCGAGAGGCTGTGGAAACATCCACTAAGCTAGAGATGGGGACCAAACCTGAAGCTGAGGTCACCTGGTGGAGTAGCGTTGGTGATTGAGAGAACCCTGCACAGAACTGGTGGTTGTGTTCTCCAGGTGGAAAGAACGCTTGACCCATTAGAGGTAGCAGGGGAGAGTTGTGTAGCCAGTTGAGAGAGCGGCCCAGGTGGTCCCATTTCGAGAGGGTTGCTTTGGAGATGGGGAAGAGTCTGTTTGAGAAGGAGCGGAATTCTTTGGGGATCCAGATTTGTATGTATAAGTCTTTACCAGCCAAGTCACACTCCAATTGTACCCAGAGTTTATTGTCTTTATGGTGTTTCCAATCTGAGATTCTGGCCAGTATGATGGCCATGAAGTAGGATTTTATATCTGGGAGTGCGAGGCCACCATCTGCTTTTTTCCTATATAAGAGCTGTCTAGCGATCCGTGGTCTTTTCCTGTTCCAAATATATTTACAAATTATGGATGACAGTATGGTAAAGAAGCCTGGGGGTACCCCATAGTGGATCATTTGAAAAATAAACAATAATCTGGGTAGAATATTCATTTTCACCACATTTATCTTTCCCAACCACGAGTGTGCCAATTGGGTCCAGTTTTGTAGGTCTTTCCTAACAGAATTAAGAAGGGGGGTGTAGTTGAATCTGAATAGGGCAGGGAGAGTAGGTGTGAGTTGGATGCCTAGGTATTTTAGTGAGTCATTTTGCCAATTGAAGGGAAACGAGGGTTTAAGAGCTGCCACTAGGGAAGATGGCAGGGAGATATTCAGGATTTCAGATTTTACGAGGTTGATTTTGAAGTTGGAGATGGCCCCAAATGATTTGAAGGCTTCCATTAGATTGGCAAGGGATGCGAGGAGTTGCTGTATGTAGAAAAGAATATCGTCCGCATAGGCCGCGTATTTGTGTTCTCGAGATCTTACTTTGATGCCATGGATATTGGGGTTATTCCGGATAGAAGCTAAGAAGGGTTCAAGGGAAAGGGAAAATAATATTGGGGATAGAGGGCAGCCCTGGCGAGTACCATTATGGAAGGTGAAGTGTTCGCTGAGGGATCCGTTAATTTTTAATTGGCCCGTAGGATGTTGGTATAGGGCTGAGATCCGATTCAGCATATTGGGCCCCAGGCTTAGAGAGGATAACGTCGCCATGAGGTAGTCCCAGTCCACCCTGTCAAACGCTTTTTCTGCGTCCGTAGATAGTAACAGGGTGGGCTGGGACAGCGAACGTACATATGAGATTAGGGATAGTGTCCTAAGGGAGTTGTCGCGGGCCTCCCTGCCGGGAATAAATCCAGTCTGATCTTGGGATACCCATTGAGGGATCAGGGGGAGGAGTCTGAGGGTAAGGACTTTGGCGTAGAGTTTAGCGTCAGTGTTCAAAAGAGATATGGGCCTACAGCTTCCGCATAAGCTCGGGTCTTTTCCTGGTTTAGGGATGATAGTTATGTGAGCATGGAGGGTTTCAGGTCTAAGTTTCGCATCATTCGCGGTTGAGTTGGCGTAGCGCAGTAAATGGGGGAGTAAAGTGTCTGAGAAGGTCCTGTAGTAGGGAACAGTGAGGCCATCTGGGCCCGGTGCCCTACCACTGGCCATGGTTTTCAGAGCAGTTTTCAATTCTGGCAGGGTGAGGTCAGCTTCAAGAGCTTTGAGATGGGGAGAGGGCAAAATGGGCAACTTAGCTTGTTTCAGGTAATCTTTGATTAGGGAGGATTTCTTGGCTGGGTCAGGGGTCAGGCATTGAACCTGGTATAGTTTCTGGTAAAAGAAGTGAAACTCCTTTGCAATGTCTTTGGTTTCATGAACTAGGGAGCCAGCAGAAGTTTTGATCTTGGATATAAAGGAATTTGATTTGGTTCTCTGCAATGATCGAGCGAGTTGGCGGCTTGGTTTATCGCCCCATTCATATAGCTGCTGAGAGAGAGTTCTATACTTGGACTTTTGCTCCAAATGGAACAACTCTTTCAGTTCTTCGCGTTTGGCTGTAAGTTCATGAAAGGTGACAGTGGACTGATGAGTTTTATGGTTGCGCTCTAGTTCGCCAATATCCTGAAGCAGTTGAGATTGACGATGCATCTTCTCTCTCTTTTTTCTGGAGCCCAATTCAATGAGCTTGCCCCTAATGTGAGCTTTGTGGGCCTCCCAGAGGACTCCAGGGGAGATCTCTGGGAGAGCGTTATCCTGGAAGTAGATTTCTTTTTTGCCCAGGTCATCGGAAATAAGATTTTCGTTTAGTTTCCAGTTACAGCTTTTAGTTTGAGTGGAGGGAGCAGAGAGTTTAAGAGATATTGGGGCATGATTAGAGATAGGGGATGTTTCAATTTTAGAATTAACAACAAGATTAAGGTGATGATGATTTATAAAAAAAAATAATCAATTCTGGAATAGGAGCGATGAAGATGGGAGAAGAACGTAAAATCTTTGGATTGGGGGTGGGCAATTCTCCAAGGGTCCATTAGTTGTAACTCTAATAAGCGCCGTCGTGCAAAGGACAGGCGTTTAAGAGGTACGCTGGATGAGCCTAGAGATGTGTCAAGTATAGGATCAAGGGCAAGGTTGAAATCACCACCCAGGATTACACAGCCTTGGGCAAAGTCTTTCAGTTTTGTGAGTCGGTTCGCAATAAACATGGTTTGTTCACATTCGGGGCGTATAATGTGGCAAAAGTATATGGTGCACCACCCAGGCTTCCCTTCACAAAAATATATCTACCAAAGTCATCGGAAAGAACAGACTCTGCCGAAAATGAGGAGTCTCTATGAAACCCAATGGCAACCCCCTTGGATTTCTTGACGTCTGATAAGCCGTAGAACCAAATAAGGTAAGAGGGGGAATTTAATTTCACAGTAGTGTGGTGTGTAATGTGAGTCTCCTGTAAGAAGACGATCTCACCTTTTAAGCGCTTAAGTTCCCTGAAGAGGTTATGTCTCTTGCCAGGCGAACAGAGCCCGTGTACGTTGAGGGATATAAGTTGGTACGTTGCCATCAGGTCTCATAAAGGGAGCAGTCAAATCTGAAAAAGTACACAACATACCTTGAGGCAGGGGGAGGAGAGCGAGAAGAAAGGAGAAATATAGATAGAGTAGGGGGAGAGACAAAATTTTAAACAAAAAATCAGAACAGATTGTCTAAACCAGACAGGGCACACAAGATGTTGCCGTGCTGTCGCCGGCGAGGCCGTAGCAGCCCCCGACCCCCGCCCCGCACCGTAGTGGGGGGAGCAAGGATCCGGAGCCACGCGGGTCGCCGGCGTTAAAGGGGCCACAGGGGAATACACCGTGAGTGTCAGCGTGGCATGAACAGACACATCGTGGGAGCTCCGGGCCAGCATTATAACAGGAGAAAAACATTGAATATCAGAACCTTACATAACAGCAACTGTTGAACCCTCAGTAAACCAAAGAGAGGGAAACCGTCCTAAACGAACATAGCAAGGCGTCGTAATGCCTTACGTTCACAGGCCTTTACACTAACAGTGTAAGCAGTTCGCAGGTGAAAAAAGAAAGAAAAGGATGGCCAACAGTTTAGTTCAGGTAAACGATAGATATTAGGGATAAGTGAACATGAGGAAAATGTGAGGGCCAGGTGGCAACAGCAAAAACCCAAATAACCGAAGGGGTTAGAGGATACTTATCCGTTCACTGAGGGATGGTGTTCAAACAGAAGGATCCGGGGTGTTGGATCGGCGTCCATGGGTAACTTTCTGCCATTGGTCTTCCTGCTGAGCTGGCATAACAGGGATGTCTTCATTCCAGCCCGGGAGTTCAGGTGGGGAAATATTGACATCCAGGCAAAATCTTTCCAGGTCCTCAGGGAAACGAAGGATAGCCGTCTTGCCATCGCGGATGGCAATGAGGCAGGCTGGAAAACCCCATCTGTAACTGATGCCGTTGGGTCGCAGATTCTCTGTAAGGGGCTTAAGCGCTCTGAGGCGGTCAATCGTTTCTCGTGCCAGGTCCGGGAAGAAGGAGAGGGAGGCCGCGTCGAAATCTCGTGAGGCTGCTTCTCTGGCCCTCTTCATTATGCGCTCCTTCTCCTCGAAGTAATGGACCCGACATATAACATCCCTTGGTAACTCAGACGACAGGTTGCGTGGGCGTAAGGCGCGGTGAACGCAATCTATTTTAAGCGGGTGGTCTGCTTCGTTGCCCAGTAGTTTATTGAAGATTCCATGGATGGTGGCCTGCAAGTCTTCGTCTTTAGTGGCCTCCGGCAAACCTCTGATCCTTATGTTGTTCTGACGGTTCCGGTTCTCTTGGTCTTCGATTCTATAGAGCGCCATCCTTTGTGCAAGGATCAGTCTGCGTGTAGTAGTCTGGAGGGATCTGATGGCCGCCGCGTGGCAATCTAGACGTTGTTCAGATTCCTCCACCGGATCAGGACCGTCCGAGCGCACCGCCGACACCTCTTTCTTGATAACCTTTTCCAGGCTGTGTAGCATAGAGGCTAGCTCTGATTTAGTCGGGAGACCACTCACTAGTGATGCCACATTGAGACGTTGCTGAGAGGTTTCCTCGCCGTCAGACCCGATAGAGGAAGCAGGCGATGTGTGTCTGTGCGCCGGCCGGAGCCGGAGGGTGGAGCCACCGCCATGCGGAGAGCGGCCTAGTCTGTCGGCTGCAAGAGAATCCTCCGGTTCTGCGGCCAAGAATCTTTTAATAGAGCTCGATGGGGTCCCTTTTGGAGGCAGGGACTTTCCTGTTCTCTTGCCCATTCTCGGTGGATCGGAGACTAGTTGTTAGAGAAGCTAATGAAGCATATAAGATAAGCTGTCCAAGGAGCTCTGCTCGGATGCGTCCTCACAGCTCCATTCGTAAACCACGCCCCGGGATGTCTTAACATTATATATATATATATATATATATATATATATAATATGCTGAGCTCTAAAAAGCCTCCAAATGAAAGGATAACTTCAGTTACTTTGCAATATAATCAGCACAAAAGTTTTATGTTTCCAAATCCATGAGTCATATTTATATTTAAAAAAAATTATTAACCACTTCAGGATTTCCCACGTTAGGACCAGTGCACTTTTTCAGATTCGGCACTGCGTCACTTTAACTGAAAATTGTGCGGTCGTACGACGTTGTACCCAAACAAAATTTACGTCCTTTTTTTTACCGCAAATAGATCTTTCTTTTTGTGGTGTTTGATCACCTCTCCGTCATTTCTGATCACCGCTATAAACAAAAAAAGAGCAACAATTTTGCAAAAAAAACAACATTTCTTACTTTTTGCCAGGGAAGGGGTTAACCTGCAGGGGGTGATCTAGGGGTTAACTGTGTTCCCTAGGTGTGTTCAAACTGTGAGGGGGCTAGACAACCAGGGGCATAAGAGATCTAACTGATCCCAGTGACAGGGATCAGTAGATCTCTTACATACCCACTGACAGAGTGGGGAACTGCCGTGTTTACATCGGAGGTTCCCCATTCTTCCTCTCTGCTAGGCAATCGTGGATCGCTGGTGGAGATCGAGTCCACTCAAGCCATGGCCACACTCCTGCAGAGTGCGGTGGGCATGAGAGCGCATGACGGCGCGCTCCTGCCCGCTACAGCGTATGTTCGAGTCGCCGTTTATAGATGGGGATTCGTGGGACAGCTCCACTCTGCAGCAGTAAATCTAAGCGAGCCGGTCGGGAACCGGTTAATAATAGTAGACATTGCCTTCCATGGATGTTTTTATATTAAAACATTTAATCAACTTTCTTTCATAAAACTACTACTTTAGAAAAATAACTAACCTCAGAGATTTTCTTCTCTGAGGTTAGTTACCATATGCTATGTTGCGCGCCAATGGGCTGCCAGCACACCCGAAAATGTTAAAATTGGTTGCAACCCTTTTTTGTAACTTTACGCATGTAAATGGGTTCTTACACTTTAAGGGCTTATACACAACAGATGTGTTGGATAAAGAAATTACATTAATGGAAGCTCAATGGTTACAGAACAGTATAGAGGTTAAGGATGAGCTCGGACCTTTTCAGATCCCAGCCCGAACCCACGTGAGCAAGCCCGCTATGAAGCTTTCACCTGTACTAGGCCAAGCATTTTTGGAGAGGAGTTTATAATCGTGGCTGCAAAGCGGTTGTAGTGCTGCCCCCGTGAGGGTGGCTGAAAGAATCAATTCCCCCTTGGATCTCCTCAGCCAGAGGGTCCTCCACCACCCTTGACACTCTGGGTTCACTCATATTACAAGTTTTTATAATCAATAACTCTATTTTAGTAATGGAGACCACAACACAGGTAGAGTTAGAAAGGTTTACTTTTTTTTTTTTTCAAATATTATCTTTATAAACACCCGTTAAGGGCAAGCACCAGAGCATTACAATCATAGTTTGATACGGTAACACAGAGGGTCCACAATATCAACAAACAATCAATAGACAATGTATATCTAGTATAGCATTCCGGTCTTTAACAGGTGGTAATCTTGAGCGTCTTCCCTATGGCATGTCTGGTTACCAATCGTATGATAATTATAAACAATTCGGCAGCTTTCCCTCACTTTTCCCATTTCTGGTAACAAAAGAGGGAGAGTTGAAGAGGAAAGATAGAAATGTATGATTGAGCAGAGAGAAAGATGTAGCAAAGAAACAGTGAGGTAGAGAGGAGAAATGTTTAGTGGGGGGGGGGGGGGGGAGAAGAGGTAGAAGACAGGATAGGATAGGGTCAGAAGGGAGGGGGAAGGTGGTGGTATGGGAGGCGGCGACGGAGTCCATCAAAATAATGGAGTGTTCGGGATTTACAAGTTTTTCATGGATTCATAAGGGCAATGCCATGAGCAGTGCTTTACCTTCATCTGACAGCACGAACATATTCCACAGTCCCCAGGTTTTAGTGTATCTTTCCCTTTTGTGCTGGGAGGTGAGAATCAGGTCTTCCATCTTGTTTATTTATTCTACTTTATTGAACCAGCACATTATAGATGGTGCAGTTTGTTTTTTCCAATATAGGGAGATAGAGGCTTTGGCTGCGTTTAGTAGGTGGCGTAAGATAGATTTGCTATAAACTTTAGTAGAGATCTGAGAAATATGGAGTAGGAAAAAGGCTGGGTCCTTTGGAATCTGCTACTCCGTAAATTTTTGTGCAATTGTGTGTATTGTCGACCAGTATGTTTGTAATTGGGGGCATGACCAAAATATGTGTAGCATAGTCCCTCTATCTTTCTGGCATCGCCAGCAGCAATCTGAGGAGGTGGGGGAAGCATGCATGCAGTTTGGCGGGTTTATAATACCATCTGGTAAATATTTTGAAGTTTTCTTCCTGTATCTTAATGGAAATGGACGATTTCAGGGGAAATCGGATGGTATTTTGAACCTGAATTGGCGTGAAAGTGCATTCAAGGTCAGCTTCCCACTTGGCCAGGCATGGTAGGCGCGGTTGCTCCGCTGGGGTGATCAGTATCGCATAGGTCTTAGATAGAACTTGGGGCAGGTCTTCAGTGTCTGAGCAATATTCCTCAAATATTGTAAGAGGTCGGTGGAACCGAGATTGATTGTGAAGAGATTGCAAAAAATGATGCAATCTCACGGCAGGCCAGAACGGCAGTCGGTACTGACCCCCCTCCTCCATCAGGGCCACTGGTCGCCTCTCAAGAAATCCATGGCCCGGTCGTGTCCTGCTTCTATTAGGTGACTATAATCTCTAGAGTCGAGGCCTGGAGGGAAACGAGGGTTTCCTAGGATAGGGTATAAGGGGGAGTCTGGAGTCGTAAACAACTTTTGACCCATCTCTTGAGTGCATAGGCGAAGTGTGGTGCCAATGAGTGGGTGAGACTTTAGGTCGAGAGGTAGTAGGTTATAGCACCAAAGTGCACCTTTTAAGGGGACGTGCGTTTGTTTCTGTTCCAACTGTGCCCACAATTTGCGGTCCATGTGTCGCTGCCAGTCGATCAGGCGGCCCAAATGTGCAGTTATATAATATCGTCTAATGTTCGGCACAGCAAGACCGCCAGGGTTAAGTGTACTCTAGGAAGACGGGGTTTTTATGTGCCCAGATAAAACCGAAAAAAAAGCGATTGCACTTGCTTAAAGTAAGCCGGGGGTATCCTAACCGGGAGGGCCTGAAACAAAAATTGGAATTTGGGAAATATAACCATTTTCAGAAGATTGCATCTTCCAAACCAGGAATGGAGCCCTTTGTGCCATTGATCCAGCAAGATGCGAGTTTTAGTCACCAGGGGTGGAAAATTCAGTTTAAAAGTAAGGGATGGGTCCGCCGGTATATAGGTGCCAAGATATTTCAACGCCGTTGGCGTCCACTTGGAGCAAAAATTGGCTTTTAATGTGTGCATAAGGTCGATCAGATTTGTTGAAGTTGATTTTTAGATTTGCCAAACGGCCGTACGTCTGAAATTCTTGCATAAGATTGGGTAGGGATATAGTGGGGTTTGTGAGCGTGAATAGGAGGTCATCCGCATAAGTGGAAATCTTGTGTTGGGTATCAGCGACGTTCAGACCCTGAATGTCCGGATTCAATCTAATTTTACAAAGGAAAGGCTCCAATGAGAGATCAAACAGGAGCAGGGAAAGTGGACAACCCTGTTGCATCCCGTTGACGATAGGGAATGGATCGTATAGGATTCCATTGGCTTTTACTTGAGCTGTAGGGTAGGAATATATGCCTGATATCCAGCCGATCATTGAGTTCCCCAAACCTATGTATCAGAGGACAGAAAACATAAAACTCCAGTTCACCCTGTCAAACGCCTTCTCAGCATCAGTGCTGAGAAAGACGCAAGGCGTGCGGGTTCCTGTAGCTATGTGTACTAGGTTAAGGACTTTTGTCGTATTATCCCTCGCCTCTCTAGTCGGGATAAAGCCTACTTGGTCTAGATGGATTAGGGATTGTAAATGGTGTGCCAGTCTTGTCGCTATGATTTTAGTGAATCATTTCAGGTCAATGTTTAAAAGGGAAATAGGACTATAGCTACCACATTGCGCGGGGTCTTTGTCGACTTAGGGATAACAGAGATGTGGGCTTGCAGCGAGGTTTGGGGGAAGGGATCATCTGCTTTGATCGCATTGAATAATTTCACCATCTGAAGACCAAGAGTCGGTAAGAGTGTTTGATAATATGGCAGGGTAAAACCGTCCGGGCCCTCTATGGTAATGGGTTGGTCTAATTCTATCCGGGTTTCCACCAGTAGCGATGGGAGGAGGGAGGACTTAATGTATTCGTCAATCTCTGTCTGAGCGGAGGGTCGATCCGGTAGATTGTAGAGTTTTGAATAAGAGTCCCGGAAGGTCTGCGAAATCTGTTTGGGGAGCATGACCTTTTTGCCGCTTGCGTCAGAAAAGTGGGGGATGTAGAAGGTAGATTTGCGTTCCCTAATTAGGTTAGCTAGTAATTTCCTGCATTTGTTGCCAAACTCATATCCTATCTTCTGGCAGGATTGCAGAGCAGCTTTAGCTTTGTAATGCAACAGATCAGCGATCTGTTTGCGTATGAGCAGAATTTCAGCATCCAATGCAGGAGTAGAGGCATGTTTATGTTTCACTTTTAGCTTGTGTACTGTCTCTAAAAGGGAAGCCATCTGTTTATTGCGTTCTTTTTTGATACGTGCCCCATGTTTAATGAATGCCCCCCTAATCACTGCCTTGTGTGTTTCCCATAAAAGTCTAGGATCGCATCCTTCCTGGTCATTAGTATGGAAGTAATGGTGTAGTTCCTGCGTAACGTCGGTCAACACGTTGGGTGTTTGTAGGAGACTGTCATTCAGGCGCTAAAATCGGGATCTGGAGTGGGTTATGCCTGAGAGGGCGTAGGTCAGGGTAATTGCCGCATGGTCAGACCACGTGATATGATCTATGGTAGTCTCACGTACCGCATGCAGCTGGCCATGGGGGATCAGGAAGTAGTCTATTCTTGAGTAAAGTTTATGAGGGGAGGAATAGAATGAGTAGTCTCTCTCCCCCGAATGCTGCAATCTCCATACGTCAACTAGCTGTGCCCTGTGAAGGGACTGTGCAATATTCTTACTGACCCGAGGGGAAACTGACGAAGAAACTGAAAATGTGTCAGCGGATGGGATCAGAGGGACATTGAAATCCCCGCCAAGCAGAAGTTGTCCTTCCTGAAAATCAGCCAGTAATTGGAACGTAGATTTAAGAAAGACATCCTGCTGGGTATTTGGGGCGTATATCGTGGCCAAAGTCACAACATCCTCTCTAATCTTGCCCCTTATGAAAATATATCGTCCCAGCGGGTCCTTACAGGTCTCAAGACAGGACCATGGAAGCTTACTAGATATAAGAATTCACACCCCTTTAGATTTGACTTTGTGGAGTGGTAGGTCAATGGGTAGTATCTATTTCTAAGAATAGGAAGTTTATCGTCCCTAAAATGTGTTTCCTGAATGAACGCCACATCGACGTTAGCACGTTTAAGATCCATCAGAAGAATACGTCTCTTTTCAGGGGAATTTAGCGTTTAGTGACAACAATTTAACGTTTTCCATCGCCTCCTCACACAGCCGAAAAAGATAGGGAAAAGGGGGACCAGAGATGGCAGAATAACAGAAAAAGGAGTAGAAAGAATTAGTGTAAAAGGGAGTAGAGGACACGGAGGTGAGATATTGCCCGGGCTCGTAAGAATACCGGACCCGGACAATATGCACCAGCTAAGGTAACAAGTATAAACCTTGTATGGATGCTCGAGCCAGCCAACAAGGGCAGCTCACAGCCGGTCTAGGTGGGTGAGTGGGCTGAGTTGACACTCACAGAGACGAGTCCAACCCTCTCCTGCAACCCCAAGTCAAGGCAGATGTACGAGATATATAGTGTGACAACTTTAAACAATCGTGTGTAGTAAGGAAGAATCCAGACAACAGAATCTTAACGACAATGAACTCTGAGTCTTCAGCCTGGGGTGAGCGCCCCCCCCTCGAAACAGGGGAGATCGCCCCGTCCCCTAGCCAAATGACCACAACTGGGCTCAGTAACCCGAACATAGGAGTCAGTATAGTATGTAACATTACAGGCATGGAGATGGGACTTAATGAACCAAGGAGTCAGGGGCATAATAAACAAGAAACAAAAAATAAAGAAAGAAAAATGGGGCACATAAGTACGCCATTCCTATTTCCTCTGAACCACAGTCCATAAGTGTCTCTAGCCGGCTTCTCACATCTCAGCATAGTGTCTGTGGATGAGAACTAGATGTCGAAGCAATGTCCGCACAATATGAAATGAGAATTCCCCATTGTTGTCCCCTTCGAAGCGGTATGACCATGTGAATGTCAATAGTTACATGCGTATGTTGTTTCCTGTGATAAGGGGGGGGGTGGGGTCTCTGCCTCAAAGCGGCATAAGGGTCTCAATATTCCATCAGAAAGCAACACATCAGCATAGCTGGGGTGAAGGCCAGGTGCCGCCAAAGTTCACTCACCTGTTGGACTCGTCTGAGATCAATATAGAACCCTCTGCAGAAAGGCAGTCAGATCAAACAGCTCAGCCATAATATTTTTCCACCGAAAATTCAGTCTGCCCAGTGCAGGGAGCAGCTCCCTCCTTCAAATGGACCATTGGGAGCGAATACCCCTAGACCTGGCAAGAGATGGGGTATGTTCATAGATGGCTGCCCCAGAGACAGCGGACATCCTGTTGCAAATAACCAGGCCAAGTAGAGGGGAAGGGATAGGAATCAAAAACTCCCCCCAGGAATGCAACATCTGCCCCCTGCCAGGGAATAACCCCGTGAGGGAGTCTCCAAGTTAATTTAGAGCTTCCGCTAAGATCCCAGCAGAGATCCCTGTGCACATAGCTCCGTCGTCTCTGACAGCTAACAGTACAAAAGTTGGGGGCAAATAGTCAGATCCAACCGTCTGAGAGGAAGTGCCCCTGGGTCTCAAACACACGTCCTTGGTTATACATAGGAGTAATCACATACCTGAATGCATCTAGATCAGTCCTCTCTGTGTCGTTCGGCCAAGGACCTCCGCGATTGTCTGCGGGATCTTTGAGGTCTGGGCTGCGGGTCATTCCAGGCCGAGGATCCTTGTCTGTTTGGTGGGCATGGAAGGAGTGCCAGCCAGTTCAGAACCGGAATGTGGTCCACTTCCATGAAAGCGAAGAGGCCAGGGAGGTCCGAGGGTGCATGAAGGGTGAAGGAACCCTGAGATTTCCGGAACGTTACTGCCAGTGGGTATCGCCAGCGGTATGTAAGACCCTGGTCTCTCACTAATTCCAAAAGCGGGCGGAGCAAGGCCCTTCGTTGCAATGTCGCCTGAGAGATATCCGGCAGAATTTTTATTGTGGCCCCATCGAAGTCTTGCTCCCCAGCTTCCCAGGCCTTGCGGAGGATGGCCTCCTTATGTGTGTAACGATGGAGTCTGCAGATGACATCCCTGGGTCTAGCAGGATCAGTAGGTCTGGGTGCCAGCGTTCTGTGGATCCGGTCCTATTCTATCCCCGCCGGGAGGGAATCTCCAGCCATGCAGCAGAAGATCTCCGTCACTGTGGCGGTTAAGTCCTCCGGGCCCGTCGCCTCAGGGATACCTCAGAGCCGGAGGTTATTCCTGCTGCTCCGGTCCTCGAACTCCTCCAGCTGAAGCTGCAGTTGAATGGAGGTGTTTGTCTGGGCAAGCTGTGTAGTTTCCAGGGTTGCGAGCCGGCTTTCCATTGTCGCCAGGGAGGTCTCACCGGCGGAGAGCCTGTCCGACAAATTTTTTATGTCAGCCTTGACTGCCTGGAGTTCCTTATGGTGCACTGCTTCTATGCGGCCTATCAAACCTTCGATGTCTGTTTTCGTGGGCAGAGCCCGTAATAGAGTTTTTAGCTCCTCATCTGCTCGCAGGCTGGATGGGGGAGATGGTGAAACCCCAGTGGCTAGATGGAGGTCCGGCGGGAAATCCGCAAACGGGTCTGAGCCTAAGGAGGCCGGGGGGAGACCTCGGCCCCTCCCGTAGTTCCCGCTGGGAGCCATGTGCCGCCGCCATTTTGGAGCCAATTGTGAAGGGCTGCTTCATAGCTTGTGAGTTAGCGAAGTATTTCTTCAGCTCACCCTCCGATTTAGCTGGTCTGGAGTCTTTCGAGGTGTATTTTGTCTTCCTCTTCTTGGCAGAGGACATATCTCGTCTAGTAAGATCGGATGGATAGGGATGCCGGAGAGACTGTCAGGAGCTCACAGAAAACACGTCTCTATCTGGCCATGTCCAGACCACGCCCCCCCAGAAAGGTTTACTTTTAACTCCTATTTCTGAGAAAAGAATAACTGTGAACAGTAAATAGCACAATTCTTCACATAAGTAGTCAACTTGAAGGTTCTGGCAAACAAAACGAGTAAATGATTTGTACACTTTCACCACTCCCTGTATTCTCCAACAATAACAATAATTGAAAACAATGCGATTCTTCCAATTCAGCTTAAACAATACCTAATGGGTCTTTGCAAAAGTGGTAATTTGATAGGGTCTACTGGAATTTGATAAATGAAATAGTACAGTGAATCCCAATCTGGAACCAATGACCCAAAGGATAAATTAGTACCACTCAATCGATTCTGTCTCAACTTGTTGGCAGTATTCTACAATGCACAAATACACTTTATCATTTAGCAATTGAACTATAGTTAAACAAACACACAGGATGGCTTGCTTAGTGTTTTGGCTCTTGGTATCCTGAGACTTATCAGAAGCAGGTGTAAAATTGCAATCTGTAGTCTCATAGCCTATTACCTCCTCATTTATTTGTTACTTACTTTGTGTCCAAATCAATTATGATTAATGACAGGCTTGGTAAATGACAGATTTATACTTTACAGTAACTAGACCATAGGGATGTCTTAACTTTATATATATATATATATATATATATATATATATAATATGCTTAGCTCTAAAAAGCCTCCAAATGAAAGGATAACATCAGTTACTTTGCAATATAATCAGCACAAAAGTTTTATGTTTCCAAATCCATGAGTCATATTTATATTAAAAAAAAATTATTAACCACTTCAGGATTTCCCACGTTAGGACCAGTGCACTTTTTCAGATTCGGCACTTTGTCATTTGTGCGGTCGTGTGACGCTGTACCCAAACAAAATTTGTGTTCTTTTTTTCCAACAAATAGAGCTTTCTTTTGGTGGTATTTGATCACCTCTCCGTCATTTCGAATCACCGCTATAAACAAAAAAAGAGCGACAATTTTGCAAAAAAAAAAAAAACAACATTTCTTACTGTTTGCTAAAATACATATCCAAAAAAGTAAAAAACAAATTTATTCATCGGTTTTGGCCGATATATATTCTTCCTCATATTTTTGGTAAAAAAAAATCGCAATCTGCGTTTATTGATTGGTTTGTGCAAAAGTTGCCGCATTTACAAAGCATGAGAATTAATTTCTGGCGTTTTTACAATTTTTTACGTACAATTTTTTTTTGTACGATTTTTATCGAGACTGCGATATTGCAGCGGACATGTCGGACATTTGTGACACTTTTTTTGGGACCAATGACATTTATACAGCGATCATAAATTTAAATAGCCACTGATTACTGTATAAGGGCCCTTTCACAAGGGCTTTCCGTGTGAAGGGTTCAATTTTGTTCAGCAGGGATCGATCCGCCGATCCCCACTGAGCCGAAGGATGACAGCTCCATCTCTGCTCATTGAGCAGAGATGGAGCTGTCAGAGCCCCGCTCTGCTTTATGGGGATCGGATGACAACAGACCGCATGTCCCTTTTCATCCGATCCACTCCGATCCAATTCTACAGACGGATCTCCATCCATCTGCATTTCACGGACAGGATCGGATCAGAGAGCAGCGGGTGTCAGCGGACATGTCTCCGCTGACATTCGCCGATTCATAGGGCTGCATTGAGTGTCCGTTCAGGTCCGCCAGGAGGACATGAACGGAAAGCCCGTGTGAAAGGGCCCTTAATGTCATTGGCAGGGAGGGGGTTAACCTGCAGGGGGTGCTCTAGGGGTTAACTGTGTTCTCTAGGCGTGTTATAACTGTGAGGGGGCTGGACAACCAGGGGCATAAGAGATCTAACTGATCCCAGTGACAGGGATCAGTAGATCTCTTACATGCCCACTGACAGAGTGGGGAACTGCCGTGTTTACATCGGCGGTTCCCCATTCTTCCTCTCTGCAGAGTGCGGCAGGCATGAGAGCGCATCGGCGGCGGCGCGCTCCTGCCCGCTACAGCGCATGCTCGAGCCACCGTTTATAGACGGCGATTCGTGGGGCAGCGCCACTCTGCAGCAGTAAATCTAAGCGAGCCGGTCGGGAACCGGTTAATAATAGTAGACATTGCCTTCCATGAATGTTTTTATACTAAAACACTAAATCAACTTTCTTTCATAAAACTACTACTTTAGAGAAATAACTAACCTCAGAGATTTTTTTCTCTGAGGTTAGTTACCATATGCTATGTTGCGCGCCAATGGGCTGCCAGCACACCCGAAAATGTTAAAATTGGTTGCAACCCTTTTTGTAACTTAACGCATGTAAATGGGTACACTTTAAGGACTTATACACAACAGATGTGTTGGATAAAGAAATTACATTAATGGAAGTTCAATGGTTACAGAGCAGTATAGAGGTTAAGGATGAGCTCGGACCTTTTCAGATCCCAGCCTGAACCCACGTGAGCAAGCCCGCCATGAAGCTTTCACCTGTACTAGGCCAAGCATTTTTGGAGAGGAGTTTATAATCGTGGCTGCAAAGCGGATGTAGTGCTGCCCCCTTGAGGGTGGCTGAAAGAACCAATTCCCCCTTGGATCTCCTCAGCCAGAGGGTCCTCCACCACCCTTGACACTCTGGGTTTGCTCCTATTACAAGTTTTTATAATCAATAACTCTAAGTGGAGGCTCGTCCATAAGGGCTGTGGGGCTCCGCCCCACCAAAAAAATAAGTAAGAAATAAAAATAAAAATGAACTATAATTATTAACCAACAGCCAGCACAGCTAGATAGAAACTAGAAAGAAAAAAAACCTTTGGAATTTCTCTCTAGCTGTGCTTCTGTTGCTAATTGCTGGAATAGACAGATTCGATAAGAAAGAGAAGTGTAATCTGCCTAGTAACAGGGCAAACGTCCCAAATCTCACTAAAAAACCCTATCTAGAACACAGTAAAATGAATTCTCCACCATCATTGGCTGCTTTCCAACATTCCATTCTAAATATAGGAGGTTTTTAGGACATCTGAATCTGCAGACCTTAAACTGCCTAGTCCATTTGGTCTCTGCCTGGGCGGGAGCCAAGATTTTCTCTGCTTGCAGTTACACATTCTAGCCTGCTGTCTAGTCATGTCCCCCCTCCACAAGTCGCACTCCGACACTTAGTCTCTACCTCCAGCAGTGCTTTCTCTCTCCACAGGGACCCTTCCCCCACCCACCATGCTGTACAGAGCAGAGGGAGAGGACATGGAGGAGCCTGCAAGGTAAGATATCTGGGCATACATGACAGGGAGCTCCCAGCAATACACAGGCAGTGATTAGTTTGCATCCATAGATAACAGATAAGGCTGACACAGGTCTTTTGCAAAGCTCAGCAGTAGGATAAGAACTCTGAGCTGGCATGTAAGTCACAGGGAGTTCTCAGGGATACACAGGCAGTAATCTGCAATCAGTCTGCTGACATTGGGGAACCACAGAGCTCAGCAGCACCGCACACCCTCAGCTCTTCATGCTTTACTGTTTAACAGGCAGCTTTTATCAACACAACTCCACTCCTGGTCACTTCTTCATCTCTGCATTCAGTGCAATGTTGGCAATGATTCATGACTTGGGCGGCACAGTGGTGTATTGGATAGCACTGTCGCCTAGCAGCAAAAGGGTCGCTGGTTCGAATCCCGACCACAACACTACCTGCCTGGAGTTTGCATGCTCTCCCTGTGCCTGCGTGGGTTTCCTCCGGGTACTCCGGTTTCCTCCCACACTCCAAAGA
>BLSH010068074.1:489279-500246 GCA_018402905.1 Glandirana rugosa
ATAACAAATTCGAGTTAACCTCCTTAGTGTAACAAAAGTTAATAACTATAACAACCTCTTATGTCCCTCACCACTTTCACATGTTTAGTAAATGACGAAAACAAACGGTCTTGGAAGTTCAACTGATGAATACACTTCTTAACACGATAAATGACAAGTGTCAACAATAAGAAAAGTGTCTTTATCCTCAATTTTCATTTGGAAAGATTGAGATGGACACAACACCAGAGGTAATGATTTTATCTCAATAGTCACCGCCGACCACTTCAAAATTCTACCACCCCGCGGTCTGGGACGGGAAGGAAAAACGGGGTAGGGTGAAGAATCTTCGGTGTGGGGAATATCCGAGGTGGGTGGTGGGTGGAGCCTATAAGGGGTGTGGCTTCTAAGAAGTGGGATGGGGCAAAAAGGAAGGGCAGGGTCTGGCGCCCCACCATCTTAAAACTTCACCAGCCGCCACTGATAACTCTATTTTAGTAATGGAGACCACAACACAGGTAGAGTTAGAAAGGTTTACTTTTAACTCCTATTTCTGTGAAAAGAATAACAACTGTGAACAGTAAATAGCACAATTCTTCACATAAGTAGTCAACTTGAAGGTTCTGGCAAACAAAAGCAGTAAATGATTTGTACACTTTCACCACTCCCTGTATTCTCCAACAATATCAATAATTGAAAACAATGTGATTCCTCCAATTGAGCTTAAACAATACCTAATGGGTCTTTGCAAAAGAGGTAATTTGATAGGGTCTACTGGAATTTGATATATGAAATAGTACAGTGAATGCCAATCTGGAACCAATGACCCAAAGGATAAATTGGTATCACTCAATGGATTCTGTCTCAACTTGTTGGCAGTATTCTACAATGCACAAATACACTATATCATTTAGCAATTGAACTATAGTTAAACAAACACACTAAATAACCTTGAATATGAAAGTGGGTGTACTGCGCTTAGGATAATATGCTCAGCTGCTGCCTACCAGGAACTTAGCTCCCTTGGGGGGCTAAAGAATTGTATAATAGATAAAAAACTACCAAGTAAGCACTTTCACCACTGATGAGGTTTTGACCACATACTAGCACATGATACTAGCACTTGATTTCAAAAATAAGTTTCAAAAAAAGTTTTTTCAACTCACACCTTTTACAGTCACGCACAATAAGGACCAACCCCTATGATTGATGTCTCAAGCAGCGCCCAACCCAGTTTTTTATCTATTATACAACTAAATAACCTTGGCCTATATATTATTCCTCCTGTTCTAGCATAAAGAGTTCTTATAGGTAAACCAATGCCAAGCAATAGCCCTGAGTATATGAGTGAGGAAAAGATGGTGTGTATGTTGTTGAAATGTCCAAGCAATCTTCGGCCTGCAATAAGAATTAGATACCTATGAATAACTAAAAATAGTGTTTTAGGGAGAACCTCGCGCCACTCTCTAACTAATAAATGGTGAAATATAAAAATATACAATGTGCCCAAAGAAATAAAATTAAATTATAAATGAATATACACACAGGTTGCCGCAATACCCGATATATCACAATATCTAAACAATGGTGTAAAATATGATACTGCGCAGCCTGATAGACCTTGGATTTCCGGTGTAGATGACAAAATGAATACAAACGTGGCAATAAACCAATACTCAAGACATAAACAGTCTTCTTTTAAGAACAAGTGACATAAAAAGTGCAACAGTGCAATCTTATCTTTCTTTTATGGACAAGTGACATAAAAAGTGCAAGTGTGCAAACTTATAACTTAAATTGCTGTATTAGAAATAATAATAATATAATTATTATCCCTGATGAAGTCACGTGACGTGACGTAACGCGTAGGCGGAAGTGACCGGAGGATGCACGTTATTGGACACACAGTAAGAGGCAAAGTTAAGGGCAAACAGCCGCTGTGTCATTTTTTACTGCTCTGATTTTATCCATAGATGTAAGTAGGCATTTGGCTAAATAAATAGTATTTTACACCTTACATGCTACACTATGGGAGTGTTTATTTTTATTCCCACCGGGTTCTTGGATTGATGCATCTAATACGGGTGGAAGCTATTCACAAATAGCAGGAGGTTGAGGAGAGATTAAAAGGAAGATCCTTAAAGGAGAAGGCGCACCGCTAAAAGGAAAATGATATAAACGAATATTCTACTATTGGAGCTATTCGTAAACAGCAGGAGGTTGAGGAGAGATTAAAAGGAAGACCCTTAAAGGAGAAGGTGTACCGCTAAAGGGAAAAGTATTTATATAAACAAATATTCTACTATTGGAGGTGAGAGTTCTGGGAGCACGGGACAGGGAGCACACTGTTCCCAATAGTCCTTTTGGTGGTGTGCTGAGAACTCCCCCCAAAATTGGCTGGGACCACACGAGTGTACCATCACAGTTGATTCAAGCATAACTTGCACGGATTGCACTTTTTTGACACCAGTTGTTAAAAAGACACTGTTATATATTTTTAAATATTATTAAATATTTTTCAATATTTTTAATGTTTGAGATTCCATTGGAGCCACTATCAATGAATATATGAAGAATCTATATTATTATTATTTCTAATACAGCAATTTAAGTTATAAGTTTGCACACTTGCACTTTTTATGTCACTTGTCTATAAAAGAAAGATAAGATTGCACTGTTGCACTTTTTATGTCACTTGTTCTTAAAAGAAGACTGTTTATGTCTTGAGTATTGGTTTATTGCCACGTTTGTATTCATTTTGTCACCTACACCGGAAATCCAAGGTCTATCAGGCTGCACAGTATCATATTTTACACCTATGAATAACGTGTCCTTCTAATCAGTAAGATGGGGCACAAATAGGTTAAATTCCACTGACTTCTGGAATAAGATTAGTCACAACTGCTAAACTGTATTCCAAGAGGCAATAAAGATATGCTGCAAAGACAGTGTGTGTACTCTTATGTGTGGGCGCTGAGCCCTCTCACCGGTTCCAAGGGACTGTTTGAAGATAAAGGATCCGGCGCTCAGTCGATGATGCTGGGAACGCTGGAACCATTAGTTCATGTAGACTGCTTGCTCCTGGGAGGTGTAAAGCATCCACTGCACTCCTTGCAGCTCTCCTGGATCGATAGGTATGACTGCTGCAGTAGCTGCTGATGCTTCAATCCAGACATAGATGAGAATCGGAAGGTTCCGCTGGTCACTCGCTGTGTTGCTGGAGAGCAGCTGCTAGCTGGGTCACCTGCAGAGAATTCAGTCAGCTGGAACACTGTACATAGCCTTTGGGCCTAGCTCTGGTTGTAGTAGCACACAGGGTTCCTCACGGATTGATCACGCTGTTCCAAGAGGCCGTTGTTAGCTCCTCCTTCCTTTTAAATAATCCTCTTACAATGCATTGCACCTCCTAGCAGTCTTCAGTGCAGCACAGCCTTATATGAAATGGAGTCTGCTGACTATTTCCTCGTTCCGCACTACAACTCCCACAAAGCATCATCCAGGCTGCAATTACAGTCTTTTCCAAAAGCAAGCACTAGAGGGAGTTCCTGTGTTATGCAATGAACACCATTGTCTTTATGCCAGAGAAATATTTCAGAACTCTTGGCTACACTTTCCCCTCACTTAAATATTTGGTCCCCATTTTATATACATTCTCAGTGAGCTCATAATCAGTCTTCTGACAGGCCAAGGCAATAGCCATGTCCCACCCAATAATGTCAGGGGTTAGATGGAGGACACCCTTATCTTGTTCGGACATGGCAAAGGCTGGGGTAGAACCAGCTCTCTGGATGGTAGGAATCAGAACTTTCTCCAAGAGTGTCATAAGTCAGTCTTCAAGGTGGGTGGATATTTCGGCGAAGACAAGGAGGAGAACTGGAGTCCTGGGGTGAGGCAACATTATCTGGACATTAACGTTATTCAAAGAGATAGGGGATCTCTCAACTTCTGGTTCTGGATTAGAAACAACGTCAGCTTCAGAAGTAATAGGACAATCTTTCTCTGATCCACACAATGGAACAAGTGATGGAATACTTTCTCTCTCTAGTGAAGTCTTCAAAGGAGAACCATCCATAGAAACAGCATTGAAGGGTAAATCCTCTTCAGGCTCATTCAGAACATCAGAAGGTAAAGTCTCATCCGGCTCTTCAGGAGCTGTAAGTGGAGAAATGCAGTCATCTTGGAAATTAATAAGATCCCCTTGTCCTGAAGTAGGAGAAGATAAATCTTCCAATGGAGGTTCAACTTTAATTTCCTGACTAGGCAACGGACTCACTGGGATTGCTTGTTTTCTTCCAGGTAACGAAGCTTGGGGTTTCACAACTGAAGGCAGAGCCTTATCCATTGGTTTCATTCTTTGTCCTGAAGAAACATTTTTTCCCACAGGCAACAAAGGAGCTCTTTGTGAAGGCTTGAAAGAACAAGTGGGCCTATTAACTTCAGTACACAATTTGGATGGAAGACTTCCTGATTGAACTTCTTTATCCGGAATGTTGACAAGATCCCACTCCCAAAACGGTACCCAGTCTTCATCCTTACTTTCCTCAGGAATTGGATTAATAATCTTGGCAGATGATCTTTTCCTTGATCGGGTTTTAGGAGGACATGGTCTTTCCAGAGGAGCATCTGAAGCAAGAGGCACCCTCACAGCATCGGAAAGGGGAAGCAGATGATCTCTATGCCACATCTTCACAGGACCATTCTGGCCTTCTGGCTTGATCTGATAAACAGGCAGTCCAGGAAGTTTCTTGCAAATAACATATGGGTGAGATCTCCGATCAGCTATTTTGTGTTTTTCAGGCACTCCCAAGTTCTTCAACAACACCCTATCCCCTGGCTGGAGTTCCTGAACTCGCACTCGAAGATCAAAATTCTTCTTATTCTGCATTTCTCTAGTAGTGGCGTTTTGTTGGGCACTTTCATAAGCCTGCTTCAGATTCTTCCTAAGTCGATCTACATAACCTGCATGAGATGCCAAAGAAGTGTCATCAGTAGATGTTCCGAAGACCAAGTCAATTGGCAACCTGGCTTCCCGCCCGAACATGAGACGATAAGGTGAATATCCCGTGACATCACTCGCAGTACTGTTGTATGCGTGCACCAGAGTAGCTAGATGGTTCCCCTAATTCGGTTTCTTGTCAGATGGCAGGGTCCCTAGCATGCTCAACAAAGCTCTATTGAATCGTTCAGGCTGAGGATCTCCTAGAGGATGATAAGGAGTAGTGCGAGATTTCTTAAGGCTCAATAATTTGCATAATTGGTGAATGAGCTTGTTCTCAAAGTCTCTTCCTTGATCTGAATGAATTTGGACCAGCAATCCATAGTGAACAAAGAGTTTCTCCACTAATACCTTGGCCACAGTGGTAGCTTCTTGATCCTTGGTAGGGTAGGCTTGGGCATATCTGGTAAAATGATCAGTTACAACCAATATGTTACTTCTTCCACCTGTATCTGGTTGCAAACACAGGAAGTCAATACATACCAAGTCTAAAGGGCCCTGACTATGTAAATGCTCCATAGTAGCAGCATGGACTGAGAGAGTCTTTCTCTGAATACAAGACATACAAGATTTGCAATAATCTTCTACTTCCCTTCTCATGTTTGGCCAATAGAATCGGGCTTTGATTAACTGGAAGGTTCTTTCTATACCCAGATGTCCATGTTCATCATGTAAGGACAATAAAACTGAGCTGCGGTGTTTTTCAGGTAGATACAACTGCCAGGTTTCTTCTGTCCCTTCACTAAGACCTCGCCCATAAAGTACTCTATCTTTTAGTTGTAACGGGTTCCATTCATGATGTAACACTCTGACATGAGTAAGAGTACTCTTCAAAAGCAATTGAGGATTTTGTTGAGCTATAGCCTGCATGGTCACTCACCCAAGGGGATCTTGTTCCTGACCAACTTTGATCTATTTCTTCATCAGCCTAGGTAGCCCTTCACTCCTCACTTGGGTCACTCCACAGTAAGACAATGGCACTCCTGCTGGTGATACCCCTATGGCTTTTGCAGCAACTCCTCCTCTCAATCGATGAACCTTTGCATAAAGCCTGTACTCCATCTGCGGGCACGAGGGTCCACTCTCGAGTTTCTTGACTCTGCCGATAAGATCTATGGGACAAAGCATCTGCATCCCTGTTTCCAGCCAGAGAAGCCAACCATCTATGTCCTGTAGCATCCAATTTTGCAGTTGTCAGCAAGTAAGTTAATGGATTATTATCTGTTTTGACAACAAACTGAGCTCCATATACATAGTCTTTTAGTTTGTCTATGACTGTCCACTTCAAAGCCAGGAACTCCAGTTTATGAGCGGGATAACTTCTTTCAGTTGGGATGAGGCTTCGACTCACATAAGCTACAGGCCGCAGCTGACCACCATGTGCCTGATAAAGTATCCCTCCCAATCCATCTCGACTGGCATCTACATGAAGCTCAGAGGGTTTTGAAGGGTCAGCATAAGCCAGAACTGGAGCCTCCATTAGACTGATCTTCAATTGTAAGAACGCTTTCTCACACAAAGGGGTCCACTGTTCACATATGGATTCCACTGTTCACATATGGATTCCTTTTTTCCTCTTCGACCAGACTTCTTCTATTTCAATTTCTTATCATCTTCCCCAGAGGCTACATGCAACAGTTCATTGAGTGGTTTGGCTATTTTGGCAAAATTTGCCACAAATCTCTGATACTGTGAACAAAACCCTAAGAAGGATCGCAGCTCTGTAATAGTCTCCGGCTGTAGCCATGCAGTCGCTGCTTCCAGTTTCTTGGGATCAGTAGCCACTGCATCAGCTGACACAACATGGCCCATATAGGTAACTGAAGTACGGTAGAACTGGCACTTCTCTAAGGACAACTTCAATCCCTCATCATGGAGCCTCTCAAACACCTTCTGCCTCATGTTCTTCCAGGGTTCTTCCAAACACAATGATGTCATCTAGGTACACCAAAACTTCCCCCAAATTCTCCCAAAGTGCTCTCCATCAGTCTCTGAAAAGTAGCTGGAGCTCCTGTCAATCCTTGTGGCATTCTATTAAACTCATAGAACCCCAAGGGACATATGAAGGCTGTCTTCTCCTTATCTTCTGCACACATGGATATCTGATAGTATCTACTCTTCATGCCCAACACACTGAACCATTTAGCTCCTGCCAGGCACTGCAAAGCATCTTCGATCCTTGGAGTGGTACACTGATCAGGAATGGTTCTTCGGCTGAGAGTTCTGTAGTCAATATACATTCTTAAAGTCCTATTCTTTCGCACCACTACTATTGGGGAGGCATAAGGACTTCTGGACTCTTGAATCACTCCAGACCTTTTCAATCGGCCAGCTGTTCCCTTAGATCTTCAAATGGCTTTTCTTCTTGTAAACGTATTTGATGATGAGCACTCTTAGCATATCCTACATCAAAGTCATCATTAGCAAAAATTTTCTCCCACCGTCGTATTTGGGGCTTGATCCTTTCCCTCCATGCAGGAGGTAGACCAGCAGCACACTCTTCCAGTTCCTTCCTCAAACCGTGCAGGCTCTTCCCTTTCTGCTCCACTGCTGGCGTCACTGGAGTGGCAGCATTTACTTGGCCCACAGACATCCTGGCCTTCAAAGTCACTGGGTGATTGGAAACATTCTGCAGGCTAATTGATACATTTTTCTTATTCCTCAGTAAAGCTTTGGTAGGTACGATTTCAGGGACCATAACTAACCCTTCAGCTTCAGTCTGTGCAGTTGTTTCCAACACGGCAAAGTGTCCAGGATGATCCCACGTGAGCTTCACAGTAGCCTTCAAGCAAGTAACTTCCCCGGGCTGAAGCACCTTCTCTCTTGAGTCCAATTTTTATAACTGACCCACTCCATGAACTGGAGCCCTTTTTTCCTGAATCACTTGCTGACAGGCTTGATGCAATGTGGGATGTATCTTCTCAGGTACAGCCTCATCTTCTATCACTTTTTCCAGTAGTCTTTGTACCAAGTCAGTATTAGTCCCAATTATCATAGAGTTACGGTCTGCCCCCACTCGTCTTGGACATACTACAGCCAGGGTATCAAAAGTTTCAACTCTTCCAGTGACAGCTGGCCCAAAGGACATCCTGATCGGAATATAACCATCATACAGGAAGCGGTTAGTTCCAAGACCACAAATCTTCAACTCTTCCGGTTTGTTCAAAGGAATATGGTGCAGGTAAAAATATATATAATAACCCGCGCTCACTTAATAGCTGGAGAGACACAAATAATAAAACCTCAAATATGATTTAGGCTGCTCGCAAAACAACTGATCCAATTGTACAAAGATATTCAAAACAAATGCAGTGCCAAAAGAGGAGAATATGTGAATATAAGTCTATAAATTAACCTCCCAAGAAAGAAGCAAATCGCTGGATAGTCCCAGAAATAAAGGACTATGCCTATAGTTGGACTCCCAGGGAGAAACCAATGGGTTAAAAGTATGAAACACGCTAGTTCATTCATCCAAATGTGACACACTTTTCTTGCGAAATCAAAGTCATTGCTGATGCAAAATGTCCTTGAACCAACAAGGTATCCTGCTAGAATCCACTAAACAGATATAGATGTAAGCTTACCAGAATCTGGTAGATAATGTGCAGATGTCAAAATCCAACTCAGGTGTAGATGTACAGACGTCCCCTATCCGTGGAGGCAGGAGAAGAAGGAAGGAAGGTGGGAGGGGGATCCCTGTCCAAGTCGGTGACTTCGAAACCTCCAAACGACACTTCCCAGGTTGATCCAGCACTCACCATAAATGTTATGAGAGGGGAGTGTATTACACTATTGTGGTCTTTTCCCCTCTCATAACATTTATGGTGAGTGCTGGATCAACCTGGGAAGTGTCGTTTGGAGGTTTCGAAGTCACCGACTTGGACAGGGATCCCCCTCCTACCTTCCTTCCTTCTTCTCCTGCCTCCACGGATAGGGGACGTCTGTACATCTACACCTGAGTTGGATTTTGACATCTGCACATCATCTACCAGATTCTGGTAAGCTTACATCTATACCTGTTTAGTGGATTCTAGCAGGATATCTTGTTGGTTCAAGGACATTTTGCATCAGCAATGACTTTGATTTCGCAAGAAAAGTGTGTCACATTTGGATGAATGAACTAGTGTGTTTCATACTTTTAACCCATTGGTTTCTCCCTGGGAGTCCAACTATAGGAATAGTCCTTTATTTCTGGGACTATCGAGCAATTTGCTTCTTTCTTGGGAGGTTGATTTATAGACTTATATTCACATATTCTCCTCTTTTGGCGCTGCATTTGTCTTGAATATGGTGCAGGTACTGATCATAAAAGTCTCTATATAGAAGAGTGACTTGAACCCCAGTATCTAGCAGAGCTTGAATGTAAATGCCCTCCACTTGTACTGATACAATAGGGGACACCCCCCTAACTTCTTTGGTAGAGTAACTTTCTTGGTATCGCTAGGAGTCCTCACCTGATCATTTTGGGAAGATCTGACTCCGGCCTTAGCAACTGACCCAGTATTGACTCCCTGCACCTGATCCTCAGACCCTGGTGATGGGTTAGAGGTCTTCTCCTTTCTTGGACTTCTTTTTCGTGGACTCTTCTTCTTTGGATTTCTTAACTTTCTGGAGCTCCAAATGGCCGGTTTCCCAGTTGGCTACTTCACTGGGATCCTCTGAAGTTTCCCGCCGGCTGAGCAGCTAATATCTTCTGTAATGCCTTCAATAACTCAGCCATAAAATTGAATTCTTCATATTTTTTCGGGCATTGTCGCTTGAAATGACCAGACTCCCCACACTTAAAACACTTCCTAGAGTCACTCCCGTCTGTCTGAGCAGTTCCATGGACTTCCATAACTTTCATCAGGGTTTGTTGTAATTGGACCTGTGCTTGTGCCACCTGAGCTAGAAGTTTGGAGATTATTCAAGGATGGGTGAGGAGGTAACATGTCTAGTGCCTTCCCCCCACTCAGAACCTTCTTCACTTAGCCTCATATAGTTCTGACTCAACTTGAACTTGTTGGGCGGATACTTTTCCAGCTTTTGGGGTAATACTCACTTTTGCCATACACTTATGATTTTTCTCATCAAGCAAAGCCTCCTCCTTTATTACCAACTGCATCAACTCAGGATATGTGGATGCAATCTGGATTCCTTTTAATAGTAGCCGCAACACAATAGGGTGATTTGGCCTAGCCCCTTGCAAAATTCTTTCTCATCTTGACTGGTCAGCCTCATTTTAGTTACATAGTTACATAGTTACATAGTCAGTGAGGCTGGAAAAAGTCCATCAAGTCCAACCCATGTGTGTGTTTTTTTTTTTTATGTCAGTAATACGTTGTATATCCCCCAATGTTGTGGTCCCTTAGGTGTGCATCTAGTAGTTTTTTTAAATTTTCTATACTACCAGCAGAAACCACTGTTTCTGGAAGAGAATTCCACATTCACACTGCTCTTACCGTAAAGAACCCCCTACGCATCTTAAGGTTAAAACGCCTTTCTTTCATTCTCCGTGAATGGCCACGTGTCTTCTTGTTTTCCCTTGCGCTGAATAGTATTGCCCCTATAGTGGGGTCACCAGTACAGTATTTGTACATTGAAATCATATCCCCTCTCAAGCGTCTTTTCTTCAGAGAGAATAAGTTCAGTGCTTGTAATCTTTCCTCATAACTTAGGTCCTCTAATCCCTTAACTAGCTTTGTTGCCCTTCTCTGAACCCTTTCCAATACCAGGATGTCCTTCTTGAGGACTGGTGCCCAGAACTGGACGGCATACTCCAGGTGCGGCCTCACCAGGGACTTGTATAGTGGGAGAATTATTGATTTATCCCTGAAGTTAATCCCTTTTTTGATGCATGCCAACACTTTGTTAGCTTTGCTTGCAGCAGCTTGGCATTGCATGCCACTGCTGAGCCTGTTCTCCACTATGACCCCTAGGTCTTTTTCCATCCTTGATTCCCCCAGGGGCTCTCCCCCTAGTGAGTAATTTGCGTTCATGTTTTTGGTACCCA
>BLSH010068157.1:17058-46569 GCA_018402905.1 Glandirana rugosa
TTTAATTTATTTTCCCTATCCCCATTTATTTGTAGGGCACTTGCCCTAGTTTGAAGATGATTTTAGAACAGTTATATGGCTTCTACCGTTAATTAATACTTTTCAGACACAGTTTGAAGATGATCCACATTCACCTCCATTTTTGCTTTTTTTATGTTTTTATTTTTTTAAAAATATTTAAAGTTATTTCCCTGTCCCCATTTTTTTGTAGGGTGCTTGCCCTACCCTTACCCCCATTTTACTTCCTTTTGCAGCCCTCTGGGGCTTTCCAGGACTTTCCTACAGCCATTTTTGTGCCTAAAAGTTCGGGTCCCCATTGATTTCAATGGGGTTCGTTGTCCGTGCGATCGTTCGGGTTCCGTCCGGACCCGGACCCGGACTTTGTCCCGAAGTTCGGACGGACCAGCAGAACCCGAACTTCCAGGTGTTCGCTCAACTCTACTTGTAGACCAACTCACTCAATCTACAGTTTATCACCTTAAAGACATAGTTAACGCTTTTCAAAAATATTTCAACCAACTTTATAACTTGAATGAGGACCCAGACACTCCTTAACCCATTGAGAAATTATTTTTTTCACTTCCAGATTCAGTGGATCTATCTGTACTAGATTCTCAATTGTTACTGAATGCCACAATCTCTGATATGGAAATTCTCACTGATATTAAATCCCTGGCCAACAACAAATCTCCCAGTGCAGATGGCTTTTCAGCTGAGTATTATAAATAATTTGGTTTTTTACTTCCTCATTTAAATCAATTATATACATTATATTTGAATAAATTATTTAAATTACATTTGAATACATTATATAATAAGACTGCATCATGAACTTCTTTTCCATAGGAAGTGTTACAGGCTGTGATTGCAACATTGTCTGAAGCAAGCCTAACTAACCTCAAACCTTCATGCCTATATCCCTTTTGAACGCTGACCTAAAAATCTATGCAAAAATCTTATCAAATAGGTTAGCCATAGTTTCTCCCACACTCATTAAAGCGGACAACATGGGCTTTGTAAAAGGTAGGCACTTATTAAAATTGGGAAATCCCATAAATAACTTTTAGTATTTCTTAGATTGGATAGAAAGCATTTGATAGAGTGTACTGGGGATATCTGCAGGCTACACGCTGCAAATTCGGACTAAGGCGTTTTGTAATTTTGACTATTTTAGCTTTATATACTACTCCTTTCACCCAAAAAGTGAAAACTAATGCAGCAGTCCTATTTAAATGCTAGTTGGTTGCGATATATGAGGTTTTTTTTCGGTTTAGCTTTTCATCATACAGATTTTTTCTGCTACTGCTATAAAAATGTTTTCCACCTCTTATGGCCTACTAGACCTGGCAAATAATAATAAACAAAATATAATATACAGTATTTCACAAAAGTGAGTACACCCACCACATTTTTGTAAATATTTTAATATATCTTTTCATGTGACAAAACTGAAGCGATGACACTTTGCTACAATGTCAATTAGTGAGTGTACAACTTGTATAACAGTATAAATTTGCTGTCTCTCAAAATTACTCAATTCACAGCCATTAATGTCTAAGCCGATGGCAACAAAAGTGAATACACCCCTAGGTGAAAATGTCCAAATTGGGCCAAAAGTGTCAATATTTTGTGTAGCCACCATTATTTTCCAGCACTACCTTAACCCTCTTGGGCATGGAGTTCACCAGAGCTTCACAAGTTGCCACTGGAGTCCTCTTCCACTCCTTCATGATTAAATCACGGAGCTGGTGGATGTTGGAGACCTTGCACTCCTCCACCTTCTGTTTGAGGATGCCCACAGATGCTCAAAAGGGTTTAGGTCTGGAGACATGCTTGGCCAGTCCATCACCATTACCCTCAGCTTCTTTAGCAAGGCAGTGGTCATCTTGGAGGTGTGTTTGGGGTCATTATTGGGTTGGAATACTGCCCTGTGGCCCAGTCTCCGAAGGGAGGGGATCATGCTCTGCTTCAGTATGTCACAGTGCATGTTGGCATTCATGGTTCCCTCAATGAACTGTAGCTCCCCAGTGCCGGCAGCACTCATGCAACCCCAGACCATGATACTCCCACCACCATGCTTGACTATAGGCAAGACACACTTGTCTTTGTACTCCTCACCTGGTTGCTGCCACACATGCTTGACGCCATCTGAACCAAATACGTTTATCTTGGTCTCATCAGACCACAGGACCTGGTTCCGGTAATCCATGTCCTTAATCTGCTTGTCTTCAGCAAACTGTTTGCGGACTTTCTTGTGCATTATCTTTAGAAGAGGCTTCCTTCTAGGATGACAGCCATGCAGACCAATTTGATACAGTGTGCTGCTTATGGACTGAGCACTGACAGGCTTACCCCCCCACCCCTTCAACCTCTGTAGCAATGCTGGCAGCACTCATATGTCTATTTCCCAAAGCCAGCCTCTGGATATGATGCTGAGCACGTGCACTCAACTTCCTTGGTTGACCATGGGGAGGCCTGTTATGAGTGGAACCTGTCCTGTTAAACCGCTGCATGGTCTTGGCCACCATGCTGCAGGGGTCTTGGCAATCTTCTTATACCCTAGGCCATCTTTATGTAGAGCAACAATTCTTTTTTTCAGATCCCCAGAGTTCTTTGCCATGAGATGTCATGTTATACTTCCAGTGACCAGTATGAGATAGAGAGAGCGATCACACCAAATTTAACACACCTGATCCGCCATTACCAGTAAAAACAATTAAAAAAAAAAAGTCCATAAATCTATCCCTTTATTTTGTAGATGCTATAACTTTTGTGCAAACCAATCAATATACACTTATTGGAATTTTTTTACCAAACATATGTAGAAGATTACATATTGGGCTAAACTGATGACTAATTTTGTTTTTTATATATATATTTTTTAAATGTATTACAACAGAAAGAGAAAAAAATATATATTTTTTTCGCTGAGGTGTTCAAATGCCACCAAAAGAGAGCTCTATTTATGGGGGGGAAAAAGACATCAAATTTGGGTACAATGTTGCATGACTGCGCAATTGTCAGTTAAAGTGCCGTATCGGTAAATCCTTTCAGGGCTTAAGTGGTTAAGGGTGAACATAGCCTTTAAGTACCACTTATTACAGTATGCACCTTTAAAACATTGGTGCATATCTCTTTAAAATATCTTCAGAAAAAGTAACTTCTGTTGCCATTTATAATTAAGTAGTAAAATTGCTTTCTAAAAATGCTGGATCTTTAATTCCTTGTTTAGTTTTATTCATTTATTTTATTACACTTCATTTGTACAATTCTTAAGAGTAAGCTGAACAACTGCTGGTATCAGCATATTTTTTAATTAGCCCTTAAGTGCTCTACCTTCTCTGTGCCAAGCCTACATTATACATAGTTATTATATTTACCATAATAATGCTTGCTCTTCAGTTTTCTTCCAGCATAATGCAGCTATACACAAAAGTCACAAACAAATGTCTACAAGCAATATTAAACTTGCTAGTAAGTTTGTTTCAGTTCTGTGTGTGGTTTTTATATACATTTTTTAAGACTGTCAGATTTTTACTAGACAAAATATGAACAAGCACCGACTCAGTCTAAGACTTAGGAAGGAGTTACAACATCTACCAGCTTTTTATTGTTGACATCTTCATTGTGAAGCAACCACAAATGCAATCAGGTTTCACAGGGATAGAAAAGAACAAGAATCTGTAAAAACATGAAGAGACTCTAACCCTTCTTAATTCCTATTGAATTGCTAATGTTTGTATACAGAAAGTGAGGGTAAACCTCCCTACTGAAGACATAGATACCAATAAAAACATGATGTAGGTTCTAACTAAGGGCAATATTATTTATAATAAGCACTCTAGGTACAAAATGAGCAAACCAAAAGGTGCCAGTTAATGGATCTGTGGTTAGCGAGGTCTACATGATGGATAATATGTTTTAAAGCAAAAAGAAAAGATATCGAGGGATAAATGGATCTACTGAACCAACTTTAAATACACAACAGAATAATGCTTACTTATTCTATAGAGATATAACACGTGCCTATACTGTCCCTAAATTATTTGTTTAATCCTAACCTTTCTTTCTAGGAAACAGAAGAAGTTCCAGACAAGGAACTAACACATATTCCTACTAAGTCTGCTTGCTTTTTTCTCTTGTTCTTTGATTCCTGTGCTTTCTTATCCCCCTCCCCCTCCTTTTCATGATTTTTTTTGAGCAACAGCTATCCCGCCTATTAAATTAAAATGAGCCACCCCATCCTCTGTGCACCATTTGCATGTCATAATGTTATTGAAATAATTTAATAGTTGTAAATCCACAACATTTAATGGGGGATTTATTACCTAAGGTATTTGAAATGCATTCTGAAACAGTCGACAATGTGAATATAAGTCATGTATATCTGTTTTCAAAATATATGGGAGATTCCTGCGCTTAGGATGACTGTGGATTGTAGTAAGACTGCTGCCTTCCTATAAATTTCCAATTAGGAAACGATGAATAAATGATGATAACGTAGGAATGGCGCTGTCTGAAATTACACCTTGGGGAGTGTATCTATCTGTGTGGGGTACTCCCTATAAAATGGTGAATTGGTAAGAAGAATTGTAAGTAAAAATCAATAAATGTCCGTAAAAAGTCCGTAATAATAAAATCCGTAAATGTCCGTAAAAAAGAAGAATTAATCTAAAATCATCTAAAAACTTCTTTGCAATAGGTTTGGTGAAGAAGAAGGTAAGGTGGTGGTTTAAAAGATATAAATACAGCAGAGAGAAGATTTATAACCTCATATATACAACATGTCCGTAAATGTCAGTAAAAGTCCGTAAAAACCAGAAAGGGAAAATAAATAGGTAACCGCATATGTCTATCTGCAATCACGTATTAACCGGTTTTCAATAATTCTATAGTGGAAGCCAGATGAGACAACCAGCAGCGTGGTCAGGTCCGTATAAATGTGAGAGTACTCGGTGGGTTCAATCACCGAATTGTTATCTCTTACACTTTATAGTCCTATGTTTTCACATTAGAGGGAATCAAAAACACACTTCAATGACTTTCATAATTCATGATGGTAATGCTGTAATCCTCAAAAAATGAAGTGACTTCAGTGTTGCTTCAAACAGAGGAAATGGTGACTTTCGTGCTTCCCCTTATGTGTCCCCACTTACCAACTACTTCACACCCCTGCAGGGGTACACGCCTCGGTAAATGGGGTCTTGGGGTCCTTCCTTTGGGGGTTCAGATGGGTCCTCGCTGTTTATCCTTTCCTGTGTGCCTGCTTCCTGTATCAGGGGGGATCCTCCTTCAGGGGTGCGCCTCAGGAGGGGGATGTGTTGAAAAGGAAAAATGGAATCCGCAATAGTAAAAACTATTTTTATTCATGTAAAAGGTAAAACTTGACCATAAAAAATCACATCAGCCTTCCAGTAAGTTTGGAGTAAAAACACATAGAGGTGGGCATAACCCGCTTTGAGAAAGGTAGGAGCCCCTTCCTTCCTCCTCGTGTGCGTTCCAGTGGTCAGTGCTCCAAAAACCGGAAGTGACGAAATGACGTTAAAAATGGGCCACGCCTTACGCGTTTCGTCAGAGCGACGTCTTCTGAGGCAATGGCCGTGCTTGTTGGTCTATTCTTTTTATATCTTTAAAAATGGGCGTGAAAGAGGTGGGGTGTTCTTTGATTCCTGTGCTTTCTTATCCCCCTCCCCCTCCTTTTCATGATTTTTTTTGAGCAACAGCTATCCCGCCTATTAAATTAAAATGAGCCACCCCATCCTCTGTGCACCATTTGCATGTCATAATGTTATTGAAATAATTTAATAGTTGTAAATCCACAACATTTAATGGGGGATTTATTACCTAAGGTATTTGAAATGCATTCTGAAACAGTCGACAATGTGAATATAAGTCATGTATATCTGTTTTGCACAACCTATCTTGACATGTTTTGCAAGTGTTATATGTATTTACCAAATAAATAAAAAAAATGATTTACAGCTTGAACTTACAGTTTGTATTCTTTAGATATCAACCACTGCCACAGAGTACAAAATGCTGCTCCCTGTCAGCATTCCCAGAAGGCCCCTTGGTCTCTGTGTAAAAGCAGCGGCCTTATTGCAGAGATCTGACAGGCAATCCACTAAGTTCATGCTCTCTCCTGATTGAGGAGCTCAGTCCTTTGATGCATATGGAATGTCTTTAGCTCATTTAAATTAAATTTTTAATTTGGTTTTACCTGTATGATTGTGCCATGCTTGCAGCTCAGTCAGAATTTCTCACACATTGAGAAACTCCAAACATATTCTAGCATACAGTATGACATGACATTTCATAGCCCTTTATTACAGCAAGTTCATTAGAATTTTCCCCTTGCACATAATAAGTGAGCAGATCTGCACCAATCCCTATCATGTTAGCAGCCCAAAGTGGCTGTATCCATGGCAGTAAGTATCCTACTATAGGGTGAATAATTTAAACAGCAATTCCCCTTTTGTTGAGAAAAAAACTATTTTCTCTGGGTAACCAATTTATTGTATACTGTGGGGTTTTTTAAAAAAAAAAAACTTTGTAGCAGATTCTGTCCTGTTTTGCTCAGAAGGAATATCTTTGTTAGACAATATCCTGAGCACAGTACTAGTAAATGGGAATGCACTAGATGAACTTTGTTGCAGGGTTACCTACAATCTGGCTTGTATCTAGTATAGAATTCTTCACCCAAACAGGAAATTACATTTCTGGGGTGTTCTGTACACCAGCAGTTTATGGAATGCCTCCAGGTTGCCATATTGCATTGATTTCTACTGAACATTACAGCATTGTAGTTTGAAAAGAAGAGGTAATTATTAGTAACATTAGAATATGGTTTGTGTAGCAATTGAATATGCTATTTTTTAATTGCTATATCTGTTCTCTGAAATTGGAGTTAACCTTTAACATCAGCTGTTCTAGTTGCTTGATTGAAGCTATAAATTGTTGTGTTCTCATCCAAAAAGCATATGTAAGTATACCATTCAAGAGGTTCTAGAGGAGCTGTTAGCACATAGCCAATGAAGGGAATGTTTTGATGCAGTTGGCTGTATAAACATATATTGCTAACTGTGACGTTGACAATTTCCAGACTTTATACAGTTAAAAGGAATTCTGTTTAAAACTACAGTAATTTGTGACCTGCTTCCTAAGAGTAGGCACCAAACAGTATTAATCAAAAACCTATTCTATGCTCCCCTCCAATCAGACTTTAGACTTTAGCCTGTACCTATGGGCTAAGTCCCACCCACCTGCTCTCATTGTTCAATGAGAAGGGCTCAGTGGTTGATAAAAGGCATTCTCAATAAACAGGGGGCTGCAATGCCAGGACTTAGTACCAACAGTAGCAAAGATAAATTCTAGGAAATGAAGGAAAATGGTATTAAAGATACAGAGAAGTGATTCTGGTTAGTATTGTGCCTCCTCTTGAGAAGTGCTTATGCTTTGTAATAATAAAAGTAAGTGCCAGGTTTACTTTAAGTATATAGAGATATACAGAGGGTAGTTTTCCCTTTTACAAGGTCAAATTCAGGTTTAGACCCCCCCTCCTCACCCACAGTATTTTTCTTTTTTTTATTCCCAACGTACATACTTTACCAGGTGTTTTCTGGCCAGTCACATGATTAGAGGGGCCCTCTTCCTCTTCTCTGATGGTGGGAGGTCCTCAATACTGCATACAAGAGCACTCATGTTATAACATAAGGGCCGTTCTCTGCAGCATTGTGCTGTAAGCCTAGGCTGACATGATAGTGCATCCCTGGGGGAGTTTCCATGACAAGTTTGGATAACAGGAAGTGTTAATTGATGCTAGACACCATTCAACGCAGAAGTGGGTCAGTACTGGAAGACTTAAAGTGGATGTAAACCCACCACCCACCCAGTATAAACTAATGACACAGTATTAATGTATACATACGTGCATGCAAGCCTCCTGCACCTATCCCTACCTTTCAAACGCCCTTCCTGTAAGCACTAGCAGCTCTGTAAAACTCTGAAATCAGAGGGTGTCTGTGTTTGCTGGAGTTTGGTGAGTGGAGTTGTGATGTCACAAGCCTCCCCACCCACCTCTATACTGAGACATTGAGGAGGGGGGGAGGGGGGCGTGTAAAGTTTTCTCTGCTGTGTGAAGGAGATAAGCAAATTGTTTGTCACTCACAGAGCAAGGGGTGGATCGACTGTGTATTTCCCTGTTAGTCTGACTTTCTATTCCTGAAAAAAGATAAGCTCATAACTCACAGTTGGATTAACTCTTTGTGGCAAGACTGGGCACAGATCATATGACATGCTATACTCTACCAGTCAGAATTATTAATTCAATTTTTTTTTTCGGGTTTACATCCACTTTAAGCTGGGTACACACTGATTTTTTTTCGTGCAAGGTTAGTCCAGAAATCTCCCCCACTGAGCTGTTGTGTTCTGACAGGGGGACAGCCCCCCTGCCAGAACACTCAAATCCACGCTCTCTGCCATTGGCTGAGAGCACTGATCGGGAGTCAGCCGGATGCTGGTTTTCCACCATGCACGTCTGACAGACCGACATACACACGGCAGAATGTCGGCCATTTTTTTTTAACTGCCAAATGTCTCCTGACATTCTGCCCATGTGTATGGGGCTTTAGGATACAGTGTGCGGTGCTGGAGTCTGGAAGGGGGAAGAAGTGCTTAACAATGACTGTTTTCAAATAAAAGGGATTCGAAAAAAACAACAATAATGGAGATGGGTTTTCAAATGGTAGTGCAAAGAACAGATGATCATATGCATGAGTGATTCTTCCTTATGTACAAATATATTTATACTGTCTGCCCCCACACTTCAGAACAAAGAGTGGTTTAATACAAATTAATATAACCTTTGTAAGTTCATTAACAATCTAACTCATTGGCATTATCTACTATAATCAGCTGCATTGAAAATAATAATGAGTTTAGTCTTTGGAGGCATCTATAATATTGTCATTTGTTAAGTACTGCGCTGACTTTTCTGAGATCATTTTTATCTGTCTTTCTTTGAACAATCAATAATTTGTATGCAAGTATAAATATCTTGATTCTGTATGAAAATCACTGCAGCCACTGTTTTTGTCACTAGTATGCACTTCCAAATGATAATAGCATATGCAATGATACAGTTAGGTAAAATGGTGTACTTTATTTATGTATTAGAACATTTACTCTAATGGGCTGCCATTATTTTCCTTACACTGTGCTAGTTACAGTATGTTCATATCTGCTCTTATAATTCCTTTTTATTTCATAACACTATACTTTTAGTAAAGGGAATCAAGTGTATATGCCACGCTAATGCTAAAATGTGAGAAACAGCACAATATGGCCAGAAATACTAAATTAGGGGTTGCGCTAAAAATTATAACAGAAATACCACATGCAAATTAATGAATATGGATAAATAAAATGACCCATACAACAATAAATTCTTAAACCAATAAAGGTGATTGCTACACTTCAGCTAGGCATATAACAGATAATCACAATAGTCTCAGGTAATGGGCAGCTATATAGCGCAAAGAGATGATGCAATTATGGGCACATGTAGCAATGAGCACCAAAAGTCCATATAAATTAATAATGTGAGAAGTAGGTAGATGGATGAGTGACACCAAGTGCTCCTAAGCAGGCAGTAGTGTGTAAATCCACCACCAGGGAAATGCAAGCCGCTTACCAGAAATGAGCACTCAAAGCGCATTGGCTTCTCACCTAGCCCACTAGGGGTTGTAGTACGCTCCTCATAATGAGTATCCCCACACTGTTCCACTCGAGGTTCCACGCCAGATGCAAACAATAAGAACACACTTGGTTAATCACCCAGCTGGATTCCCACTGGGGATTGTGGTAAGCTCTTCTCACTGGATAACATGCACAATGGGCCACTTGGGTCCAGGAGCAAGCTATTGAGGTTATCTGTTATATACCTAGCTGAAGTGTAGCAATCACCTATATGCCTAGCTGAAGTGTAGCAATCACCTTTATCGGTTTAAGCAGAATTTATTGTTGTATGGGTCATTTTATTTATCCATAGTCATTAACCAGTTCAGATCCTTAGGACGTCCATGGACTGGTATCGTTTTTTACAGCAGGCGATTCCCATCACCGTAAGAACGATCATAGCGGCAATTCAGACGCTTGATCGTTCTTACAGGCGAAGGGAGGGGATGTCCCCCCTCCCGCCGCCCTCTGGTGCTTCTCCCGACTCACCTGAGCGATTGGTGACCGGGAGAAGGAATCGCCTGCCGTCGGATCTTGAAGCCAGAGATTTCCGAGGGACAGATGGCCCTCGGCCATCTCTATGGCTCTCGGAGGCCCGGACGCACGTCGTGACGTCACTTCCGGGTCTCTGAAGTAAACAATAGCCATTAAAGGGGGAAGGAAAGGCTGAGATCGTCCGTTTTTTTTCTGATCTCAGCCTTTCCAGCCTGGAGGGGAGATGTGGGGTCTTAAAGACCCTGCATCTGTCCATAAAGAGTACCTATCATGCATTTTTCCTATTACAAGGGATGTTTACATTCCTTGTAATGGGAATAAAAGTGATCAAAAAAAAAAATTAAAGTGAAAGTGTAAAAAAAAAAAAAAAAAAAAGTAAAATAAGAAATAAAAAAAAAAAATTTAAAGCTCCCCGTCCCCGCGAGCTTGCGCACAGAAGCGAACACATACGTAAATCCCACCCGCATATGTAAACGGTGTCCAAGCCACACATGTGAGGTATCGCCACGTGCGTTAGAGTGAGAGCAACAATTCTAGCCCAAGACCTCCTCTGTAACTCAAAACACCTAACCTGTAAAAAATTTTAAAGCAGCGCCTATGGAGATTTTTAAGTACCAAAGTTCGGCGCCATTCCACAAGTTTGCGCAATTTTAAAATGTGACATGTTGGGTATCTATTTACTCGACATGACATTATCTTTCACATTATAAAATGAATTGGGCTAACTTTACTGTTTTGTTTTTTTTTATTCACGAAACTGTTTTTCTTTTTTTTAAAAACGCGTTCGAAAAATCGCTGTGCAAATACCCCATGACATAAAAAGTTGCAACAACAGCCATTTTATTCATAGAATCTTTGCTAAAAAAACATATATAATGTTTGGGGGTTCTGAGTAATTTTCTAGCAAAAAAAATATGATTTGTACATGTAGGAGAGGAGTGCCATGAATGGCTTGGATGTGAAGTGGTTAATTTGCATGTGGTATTTCTGTTATACTTTTATTAAAAGGGCAAAAAATGGGTTCAGATGTTTGTCTCCTAGGGAAATGTGCAACTACATGGACTACCTAGACCAAACATAATTTGAAAGCTTTTCTGTCTTCATACTCATAGGGTTTGTTTTCCTTTTCTTTTTTTTTTTTTTTAATTATAAAAGGGGCTGTTCACTTTGCAAAGCAATATTCACTTTACAAGTAAAATTTCAATTTGGCTTAGTGAAAATGGTGAAAATTCTCCTTTTATAAAAAAAAATAAAAACCTAATCACATGCAAGGAAAATTTAAAACAGTACTTTTGCTTGCTCATGATGAGTGATTGGAAGAAGGAAGTCATAAGAGTTTCACCTCATTGGCTAAGCAAGAAGAAAACTTAAATTTTAACATGTATTAATATTTTAATATTTTAACATGTATTTGTTTTTTCTGTATAATGGAAGACTTGTTAGTTTATTGATTTGTTGAGCACAAATTAAGCGCTGCTGTGAAATAAGTTTGTCATACACTGAAAATATTTTGTTTCACCTTTTTGATATTGTTTATAGTTTAAAGCAACTGCATTATTAATTATAACAATTTCACCTTCTGTTGAAGGATTAATTAGCGTGGTGGATTGCACATATGATCTTATTTACTTTTTGAAGTAGAAAACTCCCTTGCAACATAAGCAGCCTATTTGCCTTTAGTAAATCAACCCCATGATGTCATTAGTATTTATGTGATTAAAAAAAACACACTTTAATCATGAAACAAGACAGTGGAATAAATGAGAGCAGACATCTAGAGGAGCTGTAGAATATTTAATGGGTTTAGTCATTAAAACAATTAATGCAATTTGTTTAAAAACCTGTATATGTTTTTGCACATGATCGTTTTTGGTAAGTTTCATATTAGTGATTTTTTTTAATTTAAATATATCACAAGAGGTATTCAGTCCTGGCTCGGTCTCCATTGTAGGTTGTGCTGACACTGCTACATGCCTACTGTGCTTCACCCCACTGAAATCTGATTATGTATGAGACAGACTCCGGTGGAATGAAGGACAGCAGGGCACGTGGATCCATCTTTAAATTGGTGACCCGAAGTTGGTACCTGTCTTAAAACTAGGATATGTTAATATACAAGACCATCTCTGGTTTTTGTAATGCTTAACAATATAGGAACAATTGCAGCATCAACTATGCACATAAAACAAGATGTAAAATGACTCACTACATAACATTATTTCAAAGTATGTGAATATTTGTAAGGTAAAATCAGTTATGTAAGCAATCTAAGGCATAATAATATGTTGTGATAATAATACATCACCTTCCAAACATCTTTAGATTTCACAAGCCTAATAAACAATTTCATTTGGTCATTTACAGTACTATACAGTAGGTACTTGAGATGAAAGCCAGTTTTGACAACCTCGTGTCTATGAGCTATCTTTCTGCTGTCACAAGGGCAGAAAGGTTAACTGCTGATATGCTAGCTTCTGCTCCACCTCTCTCCTCTGCATAATACATAATCTACAAATATTTGTAAGCATCATCAAGCCTTGATTACAAGTCAAGAATAGGTTGCTCAGTGAGCTGTCATATACTGTAGTTGCAAGGGCACCAATACAGCCACACTCATCGTATGCATGTATAGTTTAAAGAGTAAATCCACCTTTGTTGAAAAAAAAAGGAGCTTAACAAACTTTATTGCAGATTCCTACTTTGTTATTCTAAAGAAGTAGCTCTTTGTTTGTCTATGTCCAGGAGTGAATCTGTATGGGAGTGGTTTTATAATTATGAATCACCTGCTGCACCTGCAGAGCTTAACTGAGGAAAGTGGCAGGGTCTGCATTCCTTCCTTTAGAAAAGATTTCCCTTTGGGAATATCTGACCAAAGAGGGAATTTTTGTTGCAGGGGATGCTCAAAATCATATTTGATTATAAGGGCAGACTTCTGGGAAAATGAGTAAGTCAATCACTCAAGCAGGAAATTACATTTTCAGGGGGTGTTCTGTACACCTTCTGTGTACACAAAGCCTCCAGGTAGCAATATTGCATAGCATTTTACAGAAAATTGTAGTGCTGCAGATTAAAAAAGGAGAGGTAGTTTTTAATAACATTCAATTACATTATGACTTAAGTCGTAACTGTATATGCTATATTATGTTTTTATTTGCTCATTTTTTTTTCCCACGAAAGTGGAGTTACACTTTAACAAACATCTGACATCTTCATGGAAGATGGAATGATAAAGAGTGAACAAACAATAGTACCATACATTATGCAATACTTTGTGCGCCTTTTAGTGTGATAAATTGTTTTCAGCTGTTTGTTCTTAAAAAAATAGCAGATATATTTTAGGTTGTTTTTCCTTCTATGTTAAGCAACATCTTGTATTAAAAAAACATGTACCAGACATATCAATCTACAGAGAAAGATTACCAGAGGAGTTAGTAAATCATTTCAGCCAATATGGCCCATTTTTTATATTTTGCAGCTAGAATGTAAAAATGTTTGTTCCTTGAATCTTCACTGGATTGTACAAAAAAATCATCCTACCCAAGATCATTGAGTTTAAGCGGTTTATATGTCAAAGAGTAGGTGATTTGCCAATGAGTTATTAGGCCAAAACATCTAGGTTAATTAAAAGGCCAACTTTGTTAGGATAAGAAGCATAGAAACACTCCCCTCCCTTCCCAACTATTTGGGTCAAATACAAATTTACTTGTTTGAAAGTAAAGCTGGCCATAAATTATACAATTTTCTTATTCAATTTCCTTTAGATTTACCTTCAATTGTGTAGTACAAGGGCCTGCCTGATTACATACACATTGAATGTGTTTAAATTTGACCTCATATTATATGATTTTGGTAAATCTAAAGGAAATTTATAGAAGAAAATTGTATAATGTATGGCCAGTTTTAAAGATGTCCCAAGGGTGTAGAAATATGAACTTACTGTTGGTATTAGGCATGCAATACATTTAGGTCAAGTACAATACTGTTAAGAACAAGCAATGGTTAATTAATCTAATTATAATAAGACATAATTACATTATGTTAAACTAATGAATCTCTGGTCCTGGTTAAGCCACTGAAAATGTGAACCTTGTTCATTTGTTTTGTTAACTTACTAGCATGTGATGGTTATAGCTTGTATTACTCAGACTTTGTTCATTGCCTTGCCCTTTTTCTGTCAGGGCTTGTCGTGGTTTTGAGCTGTTTAATCACCATATATGGGATAGGATGCACCTGGAGCTTTGAATTCCACCACACAGTCTGGGCCTATATGAAATGCTTCCTTCTTCAAGACATGTCTTGACGAGCTTTCACATAGTACACTGTTTCCACTGCATGATCAAACAGTGGTCTGGCCTAAAGTAGTCTGAGAAGGAAAAAAAAAATAGCCAGAGGCAATAATCATCTGAAAGAGCTTTGTAGGAACTGTGGTGTGACTCAGGAAGAATTCCCTCATTAATTCTTTGGAAAAAACAGATTCTGTTGCATAATGTAATTTGGTTTTGCAATAAAATAAAAAGTTATACACATCTAACACTGTTTAGTTGTCAAATGTTTACATATGTATGACGTAATAGCATTTTGTTCTCTAAAATGTTACCTTGTTTTATGTCAGCTTTTTATATTAAATTAACTATCACTTGTCATTATGGGAGAAATCTGCTATTGCATTTTTTTCATAAATCTATACCTAACTCTTATTCTCATACTTTTTAAATGTACTTCTATGGATCCTCTGAATTGAATATATACTGGAAAGACCGACCTTAATACAAGGGCTATATGGGTAATATTTTGCTCAATGATGCAACTATTTTTTTTTTTTTGCATTTGATTGCTTTCTTTGCGTCCCATTAGTTTCCATGGGAGCTGCTACACAAGCAATTAAAAGGCATTGCAAATTAAAAGGCATCGCTGAGCTATTAACAATTGCAACTATATGGATATAGAATTGCAACTGATATAGAATTGCAACTATAGTGATCTTATTTCAAGGTAATGTTGTCAGTCTCTGGGATTAGAGTTTGCCATAGCCCAATCTATCAGTGGCTGGACAAAAAAAATCTCCTACCATAGCATTAAATAAATATTTTTATTCTTAGCACCTTCTTTCTGCCTGTGAGATTAAAAATTGCTTGTGTATACAAATAAAAATTAAGAAGGGACTTTAGGTTAACAAAGCAAATCAAATAGATTGTGATTATATAATGTACACTTCAATGCAAGTTAGTGGTATTTAACCATAACCACTCTGAAAATAATCTATAGATATATATTTGGCATGTGCTAGAGATTGAAGGCTATTGCAAAACTATAACTGCATTGTTTTAACTTACATACACTTTCACAATAGCTTACTATCAGTTCATAGGCAATACAATACAATAGGGAGCTACTTCAGCCTAAATAAACACAACCATAACAATAGCACTCCGAGTGAAGGTTTACATTTATTTAGTCAAATATCTGTTTCAGGACCTCATTACATAACAAAGAGTGAAACTTTGCTGAGGCGTTTGTAGTAGTAACCTGACAATATAAAACACAGTCAAACTTTGGTTCAGTACTTTAACTGCAAGTTGTGCAATATTCCATATTTTAACTGCCTTAACATTATATTAACTCTAGTCTCTTCAGCCCTTTGTCAGGCAAATAACCTAGATGAAGATCACAGTTACATAACACAGGTTTATTAAAGCAAGAAAATATTTTCCAACCAATTTCTTCTAGAAAATCATGGGGGTGATTTACATAAGGAGTGGAGCAAGCAAATGTTCACTTAGCTTAGTGAATGATATTAAACTGAGTAAAAATTAAATTTGAAAAACATATCCAATTATGTGCAAGAACAATAAATTAAAAAAAAAAACAGCAATGTTATCTTATTTACTAGACTAAGGGAAAATTCACTTTGTAAAATGAAAATGTACTATCTGAACAGCCTATACTCCTTTAGTAAATCACCATATTTATATGTGAACACATATTTACATTCAAATATATACACATATAGGTGTGCAGAAGGGAAGGGTCCTAGTATTCTCCAAATAGAGCTCGTTCTATGGGGTGAGCATAGAAACGATTAAGGTAGATTTTGCACAGAAATAATGTATCTGTAATCATACATGTTCATAGAAGCAAGCAGACTTTTTACTAAAATAAAGAGCAATGCTGCATTTTATGGAAAGACAGGTCCTAAATATACAAAAGTCTAGCATTAATAGGATAAGTTATATTTACACTTCAAGTTCAAAAACTAAACTTAATTTTAAAAAAGTCTATATGAAATGTTTTTCTTTTTCTTTTTGAAAAGGTAACTAGAGAAAAAAAAAAGTTTATCTCTTTAAACGTAACAATATGTTACTTATAAGGTTGTCCAATGTATTTTTTACTTGCTTTCATTCTACTTTATCTATATCATCTAAAACAAAGTGTGAAAGAAAAGTCCTACTCACCTTTCAATAATCAATCATCAGTGATAAAATCTTCATTCTTTAGCCATATAAAAGAAAAGAAGGAATAGGGAATGATAGAAGAATAAAATGTAAAGTACTGTCTTAATTTTTGGAAGTTTCGAAATATCTTCAGTATGTGAAATATGTCAAAAAGCAGCAGAAAAAGTTGCAGAAAGCCTCCTAGAAGATTTTAGTCGTATATGCATATGATCTGGCTAACAACTAAAAACTTAGAAGATATGTTAAAGTTAACAGTAGAAGATACCTGGCTATAATTCTGAATTAAAAAGTAAAGTATCTCTCCAAAAAGAAAGTTAAATATATATATATATTTACTTTAAAAAAGAGTATAGCCTCAGCATAAAAATACAAAAAATAGTAGAGCTATATAGCTGCATTTGTTGGCTGAGGACTGGAGTAAGAAATAAGGGAGGGAGGGAGGTAGTAATGGATTCAGAAAGACAGGAATACACAAAAGCAGACTGCCAGGTGAGCATTGTGCAGAGGGAGTCATCTGATTTGCCCATTTTAAGCTGATGGCTTTTTGTATGTCACGTCAGTTAAAGTGATATTGACAGACAACATGATGTGACCTATCAGAACACGCATGTGTTTGACAAGGGTGGGATTCAGGTGTTGCTTACCTGAGGGGGAGTTGATGGTTCACTCCCCAAAGGCCACACCTAAGCAATACATAGCACACAAATCTTGCAGCTGTCTTTTGGAATTTAGAGGACTGTGCTTTCTTGGAACGAAGAGATGAAATAAAATGATATCAAGTTTTTGGGATTTTTTTCTAGGTCACATGTCTCTTTTATTCTTCTATATCAAGAAAAAATACATAAAAGTTGGCTCACAGAACACTGTTGCATACAGATAAAAAGAACTGTCATTATTCTTTCAGGGTGTGCTCATTGTAATACATGAATGAATTTTTAGGTGTGTAAAGTGCATTGAAAATGTTGCATTTTTCACACAGACTGAATGAATTTTACAGAACATGTCTCGTAGCTGATAACATTTCTACAGCTTTTGTGCCCCCTTATGTAGTCCATGAATTATGACTTCAAAAACAATAAATGTTTTTACAGAACATTACAGGGAATTTTGACTAAACTGTATTAGGTATTTTAAAACTGTATGAAATTTGAATAAGAGCATTGAAACATAAAGCAGACTATAAGCTTTATTTGTTTTCTTCTTTTTTTCACACACATACTCTCTGTATGGCCATGCTAGGAACAGTATACAGTAACAGTATTTAGATCCATCTTTTATTAGTGCACATCAATAATAAGGATGCTTGCTGATTGAAATTTGGTGTATTGAATTACTGTATTTTGTACATTGTAATAATAATATTATAACTATTATTATAATTCAGGATTTATATGACACAAGCAATTTAAAAATATATGCATATTTTTGCAGTGATTTAGAAAATAAAAGAAGAAATTACAGTTACAACAGGGTGCAATATAGTAGCATTAGGCTGAAATCAGCTGAAAATGGTCAGTTCGGCAGGAACTGGCCAAATTCCGGCCCATGTGCACAGCTTCCTGTTTGACAGAAGCCAGTCTCAAGACCAGATTCAGTCGAACGAGCAAGCTGGAAAACCAGCAGCTAATCAGGGCTCACAGCCAATGGCTGGGGGGCAGTCCCCCTGTCAGAACACAATACTTCAGTAGGGGAGATCGCTGCACTAACATTGCTTGTGTTAGTACTGCGATCTGTATGTATTTTTTTCATTCAGCCCGCTTGGTTCAATGAAAGATATATCTATAGTATGTAACCCACATTAGAAGGGCCATGGTCATTGGGAGCTTACAATCTAATTTAATATAATACATTATAATATAATGTTGCTCCTAACATGGCTATTGATAAAACAAAGGGGAGCCCACACAGTTGGAAATCACTGCAAAAAATATTTGACCAAGCCCAAGCCAATTGATCAACCCTACAATTTACTGCAAGTGCATCACCATGAAGCCCATGATCTTTTGTGTAACAAAACATAATTTTATTATGTGCATTTTCACCACATTCTCTAAGGGAAATGGGTTTGCAAAATGTACAGCTTATTTGCCTTTAGTAAATGAACCCTTATGCACCCATTAATATGTGCTATGAACAATTGAGTACAGGCAGTTCTAGGGTTAGAAACAAGATAGGGTCTGTAGGTTTGTTCTTAAGTTGAATTTGTATGTAAATCAGAACAGGTACATTTTGTAAGTGTAGCTCCAGCCAAAAAAAATATATTTTTAAACTTTTTGGATAGCATAGAGAAGGATTAACACCCCCTATAAAATTTCGATTTGCTGTCTATGTCCCTGTTCAGCAGATTTCACCTTACTTTCTGTCCCTGTGACAATTGGATTTTGAAAAATTTGGGTTGTTGTGGAAACAAGGATTGGTGATACAGGGGGGTGTGGCTTGGTGCCGACAAGAGATGACTGCTTAATCCTCCCACTCTGCTCCACTGAGGTCTTGCATTAAGGTGAGCGGAGCCTTACACTGCCGCTAGAATGGGGAAAACAACAGAAAAGCCTTCCCAATCCCGGTCCTGCTCCCCTAGGTACCCGGGATCGCAGCTCAGACACAACATTCTGGAGATCTTCTGAACACAGTCCTGCGAGGCCACGACTCTGACTCAGGCATCCACAGGAGCTGGGTGCACCTCCAGCCTAAGTCCTAATAGAAGAAGCATTCACCTGCCCACTATGGGCTCCCTTGCAACTCAACCACTCAACATGACTGACTTGAAATCAGTCGCAGCAGACATTAATGAGACCCTGGCAGCTGCTATAACAGACCTGAGAATGGATGACCTGGAGGATACAACAGCCCACCATGATACTGCCATCCAATATCTGCAGCATTCCACACAGGTATACAACACACAACTCAGAGACCTACACGGGCATATGGAGGACCTGGACAACCGTGGATGCCAGCATAATTTACGGGTAAGAGGCATTCCCGAATCAAAAGAGCCAAACCACCTTATGCAAGCTACAGTTGCCATCTTTAACGATTTGCTTGGCAGACCCCCTGAATCCCCCATCGAATGTGAAAGACTCCACAGGGTGTTTAAACCCAGGAACAGGGACACTGACCCTCCCAGGGATGTGGTTTGGTGTTTGATAAATTTCGGGCTAAAGGAAGACATTTTGAGGAGAGCAAGGAACCACCGTAGCCTACTATACCAGGGGACAGAGATCAAGATTTTTCAAGGTCTCTCTCCCATAACCCTACAAAACAGATTAGATCTTCGCCCACTACTCGACCTGCTACGCACCAAAGGAATCCAATACCGTTGGAAGTTTCCCTTCTGTCTCTCCGCAACAATATCAGGACGCACTGCTAATCTACGACTGCCAGAAGACCTCAGATATTTTTGTGACACTATACAACTACCACTTATTGAGCTCCCAGACTGGTATAGCTTCTTTCCGTACTCTTCATATCCAGCGAACCAACTCCATGGATGCTATCACGGTACACAGCGATTTTCCCATTAGACATTGCAGATTTTCCTCCCCGAGATCATCCACTCATAGGGAACAGAGGAATGGGGTAACCACAGCCCAACGGCCTCTCCTGCTCATACGGCGATCCAGGCAAAACAATTCTAACTAACACCTTATTGTAATCCTGGTGACTGCAAAGCTGTTCTTCCTGACCATCTTCCTCTTCAAAAGTTCCCTATCCCCACCTTTACTCAGGTCAGTGACTTAAGACCAGCTCTATCCAATTCACAACCTGAACTGGTCTACAACCATCATGATCTATGCCCCTTTCCGGAGACGCCCACCCACCCACGGACAGACATGAATGCTTAAATGGCTACAAGGACTTTTCAGATGACCAGCAATATTCTTCAGCAACCATACCCACCAACAAATCATCCTAAATTAAGTGATGATCCTGTTCTGTATTAGATATCAGCCTGAAAATGGTACTGTTGGACAGACTTGCTCCAACTTAATCTTGCTCTCCCTCTGACCGTATTAGAACTTCCTGGGATCCTCCATATCCTATCTCTTCCCTCATCCCCCCTTGCTCCCTTTCCCCCTCCATGTTTCCCCATACCCAGGCACCGTGTTCAAGAGTTAAATGGAAGTGCCAACATAATCAAACTCATCCGGAGGTCTCACAAAATGTAAAATGACTATATATCCCTGAGAAGTGCAGTGAAATCTTAAATATGATGCACAAATTAAAGGCGTATGTGGTGTTTCTTCAAGAATCACACTTTCGCACAAATAATATTCCTAAACTTACGAACCGTCTGTACCCAACATTTTTCCATGGTACTAACTCACTGGCTAAAACAAAAGGAGTCTCAATAGTGATCTCCAAAAATCTTCACTGGCAATTGACGGATTCCCTCATAGACCCAGAAGGCCGCTACCCTTTCTTAAAAGGCTTTACCCATAATCAACCGGTCACTCTAGCCAATATATACAGCCCAAACTCCGCTCAAGTCAGTTTCTTTAGATCTATCTCATTGCTTCTTGCTGGCTTCCAATCAGGGATTACGATTCTTGGAGGCAACTTCAATTTAGCCCTGCATCCTCTTCTGGACTCATCGTCCAGCTCCTCATCTCTGCCATATAAAGCACTATGACAAATTAAAACAAAGATACAAAATCTTCTCCTGCACATGCATGGCACACCCTACACCCTAATGTAAAAGATTATACTTTTTTCTCGCCTCCCCACAAAAAATATTCTAGGATCGACTAATTGTTCCTCTTTCAAAAAGATCTCTCCTTATTAAAGACCGCCACCATCGAACCTATGCTTTTCTTAGACCACCACCCGATTACCCTTTCCCTAACCCTCCCAGACAGAAATCCTTTAAGGATTCCCAAGTCCCATAGTGTAGCCACAACTGAAATAGCAGCCCACTTTGAACGGTACTACACTGAACTCTACAACTTACCCCAACAATCTAAGGAGACCACAGGTCATAGTACAATAGCAACACTTATCAAAGATTTACTCAAGAAGTTTAACCCTAGACCCATCTCTCTGGAAGATGCTCGCAACCTAGACAATCCCATCTCTGAGGAAGAGCTGAAAAGAGTGATTAAACAACTTAAAATGGGCAAAAGCCCTGCCCCAGATGGCTTCATGGCACCCTACTTTAAAACTTTTGCAGATAAATGGATGGATCTATCTGAAGAGAAGTGGGAACGTATTTTCACAATAGCCCATAAAGGCTCACTTAATGTCACGACCCAAGAGAACAATTATAAAACCCTCACTCGGTGGTACAGAACACCTGAGTTACTCAACAAATTCAACCCAGACATTCCAGATAAATTTATAGAAATGTTCCAAGTAAACAGGCAAGCTCCTGCACAAATGGTGGTTATACCTGCTAATACAACCATTCTGGACACAAGTTCATGCTATAACATTAAAAATCTTCACATACTCTCTAGATTACACCCCAGACCAGTTCATTCTTCACCACTCCTCTACATCTATCCACTCATACCTGAAGTCCCTAGTTGTACACATGATCAACGCAGCCAAACTTTGTATCCCACTTCCCTGGGGTTCATTCTGCGTTCCAACCATCCCTGAATGGCCCTACCAAATATTGGAAATATTGCTGAAATGGAGGAACTAATCCATATAGCACAGGATTCACCATCTAAATTCTCACGGACTTGGGCCTGTTGGATCCACTTCAGTTCCACAGAGAGATATGTTACCTTAATGGGTCTAAACCATCCCAATCCCCCAATAGCTAACTGGATACCCCCATTGACAATTATAAGAAGATTACGCCTTTGATCTGACACAAAGAACCCCCCACCCCTACCCAAGGGATAAGCCTGGGAGAGCCTTTTTTATAAGAGACCATTCTTGAATGGTGCTAAGTACTGATCCTAACCCATATGCTGTCCTTTGTGGAGACTGAGAAGGAGAGGCCCTCAGATTTCCTTTTCTCCTGACCTCCCCTCTCTGATTCCCCCCCTCCCTATTTTTTCCCCCCCTCTGTTTTCCCCCTTGTCCATGCTATACTTTCCCCCATACACACCTCCACATGTACATTAGCTCAGGTGGTTTACCCTCATCCTTACATCCAACACCAAATAGCTGATCAGCTAAAAATGACTCTTCCACTGTTATGCCCCATTTCTAGGACCCTTCCTCACCTAACTAGACAACAGAACATACACATAAGCTCAATCGGGCTGGTCTTAGCTTGAGAAGTAAGCAATATCTTTACAACATGCTTTGCACCTCATAAGCCAAGATATGGTTGGTTCCCTGGTCTCGATTCATGCACAGACCTCTGTTGAATGTTTAGATCAATGGATACTCTACCTGGTTTGATATGCTTCAATTTGTAATGCTACACCCATTCCGTATACGTTATTGATGTTTAATCACTGTTTGTATGTATGATACCGTGTGTTGTTATAATATTTACAATAAAAATGTATTCAGAAAAAAAAAAAGGATTGGTGATACAGCTTCAGCGGAGACACCTTTTTCCTCTCACTTCCTGTTGTCTCCCTCTGTAAGTATGAGTTGTTTGTAAGTCAGACGTTTGTAACCCGGTGACTGCCTGTATTTGGCATTTTATACAGTAGAGTAGGGACTGGCCAGAAAGGGATCACTTTGATGCAGCTGGCCAGCTTGCACATGTATTGCAATATATGCAGAACAAATCCCTGCTTTTATGCAAAAGTTTGCTAGACATATTTAAGAGTGTATAACAGTGTGCAGATGGTTATTTCAGAATGTTCAGTGTTATCATGATGTTTCTCCAGTTTTATTTCGCTATTGATTTACATGTTGTATTTTTAAACCAGTAGATCTTAATTTACACATTGGACGATTGGGAGGAACCATGTCAAATGCTTTAGCTACTCCACAATTACTCCCCTTTCAAAATTACTGCTTTTTTATTCATCAGAAATTAAATTTTCTTGGCTTGACAACATCTGTCTTCCATAAATCAATGCTAGCTATCACTTCCATCCCTTTGTTCACCCACTCTTTCCTCCTTATCCCCATTTATGCATCAGCTCTTTCTGCTTGCCAACAACTCCTAATTATCACAATGGACACATAATTACAATGTACATGAAAGACTAAATGAAATATTACAAAAAAAGGAAAACATTGCTGTTTCAGGATATGGAGGCAAAATTCCAAAGCCGTATATAGGGTAAGCTCTGTGAATTAATTAGAAACATTTAATAAACATCTGTTACATAAAATGTTTGATGTGCATGTGTGTGTGTGGTTTTTTTTTTATTTATTTACAACATCTCTCAAAACTAACAGATAAGAGTGAAAATAATTTGTTAATGAATAACTTATCCCACTTAAAATCACTTACAATCACAAGACAAGGCATAAAACAAACTTCTGTTTTAGTTGCATCTATTTTTTTTCCATCAGATACATTTCTTAGAAAATATACAGTATATACTCCTTTAGTCGCATGTGCTACTGTATTTCCCAAATACAACTTTATTTGCCCCTAGATTATTAGAGGAAGTTTTTATGAAAGAAACACAGTACTTCCTGTACCTTCCTACCGAAAATAATAGTTGTATGTCTCTACCTTCAACTGGGCCACCGACCCAGATCAATCACAGCACGTTAAATTACAACTAAAGACAACATACATATTTTAGTAAATCTTCATATAAAGACCTAAAAGTTACACATGGAAATAAACATAATAACTGAAATTATTATTTTCCTACCATGTAGCTACAAGTGTGATCTGTAATCTCCCATTCATTTCTTCTTTGCAATACACTGCTAGAGCAGAGCAGGGGTCAGATGGCATTTCCTGTCAGTGAAGTGGTTTGGTTCTCCTCCCAGTCCTCCAGCTTTCTATGGTACTAAGTCTATTTTACATAACACACACCCATCTGCCAATCAATAGCTGGGTGTGTGTTATGCAAGACAGTATAAGTCATTACAGGTTCATTTGCACACAGATCTGTCTATTAATCTGTGTGTGTCTATGCCTGCTCTCCTCTGGTAATTTGTAAACTGCAGAACAAAACCAAACCTAGGAGCTAGCTGTATAGAGACAGTGCAGAGGGCGGGCAAAGGTGGGACATAGGTGGGAGGGGGCAGGGCTTCACGGATAGACTGTGGGTGGAGCCTAATCAGGACTTGTCTGTAGAATGAATGGCTGAGATTTCCATGGGTATAGAAGCCCCACCCCCAGTGACGTCAGGCCGTTTTTGCAGAGAGATAGACGCAAATGGGGACAACATGTGTGCTGTTCAACACAGGCAAAAATAAAGTTGTCACCTCACTAAAGGAAGTGCACATGAGAGCTGGAGACAAGGTAGATATCTCACCATCCTTACTGCTTTATGCAAAACAATCAGTGACATGTTTAACAGACTGTTTGGGGGCATAACATATAGATTTCATTTTGACCATAGTTCTACTTTAAGTCTCAACTCTTGATCTGAATATTTGTTATGGTTACAACTTTGAATACAATACGTGGGACTTTCAATAAACCAAGAAATTGTCTAAAAATATGTTACTGTTTTATTCATTATCAACATTAAAAATATAATGTCACAATAATGCCAAAACTGAGATTCACTTCCCTGATGCAGATCCCACTGCTGACATAAGTCAGCAGTGAGATCTAGGGTGCAGCCACATAGCCCCCCTGCTGGCCAGTGGCTACTTCAGGAGATACCCACGTATCACATATAGTTCTGCCAGTTATACACATTGTTAACAACTATAGTAATATGTTTCTTATTACAACATTATAGTTACATAGTTAGTCAGGTTGAAAAAAGTCCATTTAGTTCGACCAATAAAAAAAACAAAATCATACAATCCCATATACACAATCCTATACCAACAGTTAATCCAGAGGAAGGCAAAAAACTCCAGCAAAGCATGATCCAATTTGCTTACAGCAAGGGGGAAAAAATTCCTTCCTGATCCCCCAAGAGGCAGTTGGATATACCCTGGATCAACTTTACCTATAAATGTTAGTACCCAGTTATACTATGTACATTTAGGAAAGAATCCAGGTCTTTTTTTAACCACATGCCGACCGCAGTCTGATGGCGACAGAGTGGCTCGTTACCGCAAACCTCCGTCATATGATGGCGGCTGCGATAACTAGTGCTGTGAGCGTGCGCACGCCGCCGGAGGCGTGCTCGTGTGCTCACGGTGCCCGGGGGGCAGGGGCCAGGGAGTGGGCAGGGTGAACTCGATCACCACCGTCTACCCGCAATGGCCCCCCCCCCGCAGTGAGAGAACTGAGGTCCGTGTAAGTAAACACGGATCTCCATTCTCGTAGAGGGGGAAGGGCGGTGATTACAGGCTTCCTGTATATGGAAGCCGTGTTCATCCCCTTTCCCCAGCCAGCCCAGCCCACACACTGTAGGAACACACCCAGGGAACAGAGTTAACCCTTAGAGCGCCCCCTGCAGGTTAACCCTTTCACTGCCAATGGCATTTACACAGTAATCAGTGCATTTTTATAGCACTGATCGCTGTATAAATGCCAATGGTCCCAAAAAAGTGTCAAAATGGTTCGACATGTCTGCTGCAATATCGCAGTACCGCTAAAAATTGCAGATCACTACCATTACTAAATTTAAAAAAAAAAATAAAAACCCCAGAAATTAATTCTCATCATCCGTAAACGCGGCAACTTTTGCGCAAACCAATCAATAAACGCTGATTGCAATTTTTTTTTACCAAAAATATGAGGAAGAAACTAAATCGGCCAAAACCGATGAAAAAAATGTTTTTTTATATATTTTTTGGATTTGTATTTTAGCAAAAAGTAAGAAATTTGGGTTTTTTGCAAAATTGTCGCTCTTCTTTTGTTTATAGCGGCGATCAGAAATGACACAGAGGTGATCAAATACCACCAAAAGAAAGCTCTATTTGTGGGAAAAAAAGCACACAAATTTTGTTTGGGTACAACGTCGCACGACTGCGCAATTGTCAGTTAAAATGATGCAGTGCCGAATCGCAAAAAGTGCTCTGGTCCTAAAGTGGGAAATCCTTCCTGGGCTGAAGTGGTTAAAGCAATCTACAGAGCTGGCCAGAACAACCTCCGGAGGGAGTCTATTCCACGTTTTCACAGATCTTACTGTGAAGAAACCTTTCCACATTTGTAAATGAAATCTCTTTACCTCTAGATGTAAAGATTGCCCCTTGTCCTCTGTGATGACCTTCAAATGAATAACTCCCCTCTAAGTTCACTATATGGACCCCTTATATATATGTACATGTTGATCATATCCCCTCTTAATCTCCTCTTCTCAAGAGAAAATAAAATCAGTCCCTCTAATCTTTCCTCATAGCGGAGCTCCTCTATGTCACTTATCAGTTTGGTTGCCCTTCTCTGCACTTTCTCCACTTCCCCAATATTCTTTTTGAGAATTGGTGTCCAAAACTGAACTGCATATTTCAAATGAGGTCTTACTAATGATTTGCACAGGGGTAAAATGATATCTCTCTCTCTGGAGTCTATACCGCTCTTAATACAAAAAAAGGACTTTGCTCGCTTTGGAAACCGCAGCTTGGCATAGCATGTTATTATTAATGGGTCTACCAAAACCCCCAGATCCTTCTCTACCATTGATCCCCCAGTTGTACTCCCCCTAGAATGTATAATGCATGCATATTCTTAGCCCCAAGATAAAAAAGAACCAAACAAAAATCTTTGAAACATAATCAAACAATAATGCCCCCTATATTTAGAAATAGCTTTTCAAATGTGAAGAGCAAAGGTACTTTCTTATAGAAATTATTGTGGACTGGATGTAGCCCGCAATCTGTAAATCCAAAGCATTTCATTTTGTACTAACCTATGATCTAAAAGTCCACCACAAGGATCATCAGTAAAATGATGAAATAATATAAATGTAATAAAGGTCATACCAATAAAGTTGGGTGAACGGTTAGGCTTGAGCATCAGTTTGGGCCAAAACATTGGCTGTTCGCCCCGTTCGGGGAACACCCGAATTTGCACTGTGTTTGGCGGGTCTTCACCCTGCCGAACGCCCTGTAATGTGCTGTGCACTGGACAGGGCATTTTGTGCCCTGATTGGGCAAAGCTTTGCCCAATCAGGGTGCAGTATAAGCTGGTTGTCCCCCCAAAATCCATACAAGACCCTTATCCAGGCATGCAGTCTGGCGAGTAAGGAAGGGAATAAAAACACACAGACAGTTTTTGACAATTCCTTTATTAAAACATAAAAAAACAGTGCCCCCCCAATGTCAATCCATTGTCAATCACCATTGAAGGTTAGTTGCCTACTGCAGGCTCCACTATTTGATAGTTCTTAAATAGGTAAGGGGCAGGGCCACCTGACTACATCACCTGGAGGCACCATTCCCTTCTGATGTCACGGACCCAGGATGCACTGGTCTGTGATGTCAGAAGGGGACGATGCCACCAGGTCAAGGATTTGTCAAAAACACTGTGTGTTTTTATTACTTTTTGACACTTTTTGGTGAATGGGTAAGGGTACAATGTACCCGATACTCATTCACATAGGGAGACCAGTATCTGGGGGCCCCCTTATTAAAGGGGCTTCCAGATTCCCATAAGCCACCTTCCCATAGTCCCCCACAACTACTGGCCACAGTTGTGGGGATGAGGCCCCTTGTCCCTATCAACATGGGGACAAGGTGCTTTGGGGCAGAGCCCCCCTGCCCCAAGGCACCTACCCCCATGTCCCCATGTTGAGGGCATGTAGCCTGGTATGGTTCTGGAGGGGGCACTCGCTCATCCCCACTCTTTCCTGACCTGCAAGGCCGCATACCCAGATAAGGGTACTGTATAGATTTTGGGGAGGACCCCACGCCGTTTTTTTCTTTCTTTTTTTTTCAATAGCTGGGTGTCGGCAATTGCAACTCCATTTTAAATGGGATTTGACTCATTTTTTTTTCTTTACAATTGTTATTTTTGCTGCAGCGTGTTATATGCATGCTACAGATGTACCACTTTATAGGCAGACTAAGGGGACCCCCAGGCACTATATTTAACCAGTTAACAACCGCCCTATAGAAAAATGACGTCTACAGAGCGGTTGCTTAATTCTGGGAGGACGTCTATTGACGTCTATTGACGTCCTCCCAGAATTGCGCTTCCCGCGCGCCCCCTGGGGCGCGCACACGGGAACATCCGTGACCATCGGGTCCGGGGGACCCGACTGATCACGGATCGTGGTGAATGGCCACTGTGAGCGGCCTTTTACCACGTGATCGCGCCGTCAAATGACGGCGCAATCACATGTAAACAAGCCTGCGGAAGCGCCGGCTTTTCTCTCCTCTCTGCACCGATCGGTGCACTGTGAGAGGAGAGAGGGGGAGAGAGGACATGCTGCAGCGCTGTGGGCGATGTGTAATGCCCACAGCGCTGCCTAGTGACAGTTGGCAACCCTCACCATCCATCCAGTGATCACCACCCACCCAGCGATCATCACCCAGCCACCCACCACCCAACCATCCACCCCCACCCATCCTCACCCAATCCATCCTCACCAACCCCACCCATCCATCCATCCATGCTCACCCATTCATCCATGCTCACCCATCCATCCATCCATGCTCACCCATCCAGCCATGCATTCTCATCCACCTAGCCATGCTCACCCATCCATCCATCCATGCTCAACCATCCATCCATCCGTGCTCCCCCATCCATCCATGCTCACCCATCCATCCACCTACCGACCCACTCGTACCTACCTACCTACCCACTCGTACCTACCTACCTACCCACTCGTACCTACCTACCCCCTCGTGCCTACCTACCTACCAACTCGTACCT